>VXCM01004008.1:0-48028 GCA_014773175.1 Lucifuga dentata
GGAGGCAGATGATTCGCTGTGGTGACCCCTGAAGGGAAAGCCGAAAGGAAAAGAAGAAGATCTGTAGGATTGTCGCTGATATTACACAGAGTCATCTTATTGAGTGTTAACATCAAAATGCTGATTAATGCAGGTTTAAAATCTGTCATTCAAGTCTTGATATTAATCAAATTTTATATGCAATACCAAAGCAGAAAAGAAAGCTGCCCTTCTGTTCGGTGAACTGAATCCTGAGTCTATAAAATTTGGCATTTGCATCATTTAAGGATTGGCACTGTTCAGGCTGCTCTAAAGACTCCTACTGTTGTTTGTTAAAGATGGCAATAAAACGGAGGTTGTTGCAGTTCTCACATAGAGAGAATAGGAGCCACTGAATCCAGTGAGGCAATGAGGATGCCACTCTCACAGATACAGGCTGTCAGCAGGAGGGACCATGTGGGCTCTCCATTGGCCTTCCCATGGCCAAAGATCTGCACAGACAACAGAGAAATCATAATAACACCACTGACTTGTCTGGAGTTTGTTTTACTGTTAGAAGTAAATGAACAACGGTCATTAATAAGCATTTGGAAGGAAGGAAAACAGACTGACCCGAAGGGCGGGCACAATGCCATCCTTGGCAATAGCCTGCATGAGGCGAGGAGCTCCTGTCAGACTCTGGAGTCCTGCCCCGCAGGTGGAGAAAAAGGAGCCAATCACAATCACCCATGGTGACGGCCAANCTCTGGAGTCCTGCCCCGCAGGTGGAGAAAAAGGAGCCAATCACAATCACCCATGGTGACGGCCAAGCCAGCGTGCCAATCACCAGGTTCCCGTGGACTCCCTCTCCAAACCTAACAGAAAGTGTCAGAGTGGTTCATTATAAAGCGCAGGAACCTAGACTTGTTTAGCACACTGCTAATAGATAAACAGTTATATCAGTTCTTTTCAGGGTTGTTTGTGGCGATTGTGATGACATTATCTTGGCAGAGGATGAACTTACTTGTCTCTGAGGACGACACCATCAATGCAGGCACCAAACAGAACCACACTGGTCATGTCTTAATGGGTGTAGATCAGAAAAATACAGGTAATTTATTTATTTATGTTTTCAAATGATGAGTATCTGACACTCTTAGGCTGCTTAAATGTTCTAAGATGAGACCTGATTTCTGATTGAGGACTTGAGGATTTAAAAAATTAGGCTGTATACCTTTTCTTTAAAGATGGACATAATAATAATCTGATAAACTAAATAAATAAATAGATTTGCCGAGAAAAGAAACTGATCAATTTAGTTCAGGATAATATCTCATGAATGGACACTGTAACTAATATCACACTGCTTTAATAGCTTATGACTGCATAGGCAGCCCAATGATGTGATTAGAAGTCCTAATCAAATTTGTTTTGACCACAAGCTGATTAATCTGAGACACGGGCAGACATCCAAGATGACTGCTTGAGCTTAGAACCAATAATTGCAGTCTTAATATGTTCACGTATGAGAGCCAAATAATCTGTCAACTGATAATTTAGGACATGAAGCTTCTTAGTTTAGGACTTTAAGTGTTCCAATCAGGAAAAAAAAATCAAGGGCCAATCAAGAAAATAATGCATCCAAATTTCATCAAATCAGACTGGCGTTGAAGCAGTTACGGCCTTTCACAGTTTAAGATGTTGACCTTTAATTATGGTGCTCCCTGCAGGCTATTCAGTGTATTTCTCGAGAAGAACACAGTGCCAGAATGCATCATCCCTCCCAGTTTCGATGGTGTGTTGTCTGCAATATGCTTTAAAATACCATTTGATTGGATATCTAGCTGGAACTGACAGCAGGCTCCACCACAAGAAGAAAATAGGTTGAACCTTAACATGCGATTGTGTAACAAAGGTCATAATTAGGAATTGGATAATATAAACACTCAAAGTGAATTTCATACTTCAACAACCTTTATATTTTATCAACTAAGACATGTAGACCATGTCAGCATGTGGACAGCAAGGAAGCATTGTGAGTGAGCAGACTGGCCTTTACATGTGGTGCCTTCAATGGGTGTTTTATTTATTTAATCTTAATTTACTCATGACAGCTTGAAGGAGATTAAAAATATTTCAGACTCTTCTGTGCAGGGACCACTGGCATCCTAGAGGAGGCAGAAATAAAAGGATACAGACAGTAGAGGTGGTGGTGATGGCTGCAATGGTTCCAATGGGAATGGACTTTTGAGCATCACGCAGATCCCCAGAGCGGTTGGAACCAGCCATGATCCCTAAATGGACAATCAACACAGACGGACAGACGGAGACATGATGAAGGTCAGAGGTTGACAGACTAACACGCAGTACTGTTACAAGCAGTTCTCAATGCTCAAGGATCCTCAAGGACTGAGAACCACAGAAGCATATAGGAGTGTGACAATTAAATACAACAATTTCATTTGATTTAAAGGGCTATACTGGCCATTTTGCATGTTTGAGCCAATATATTCAATTTTCATACACGTAACGTTACTGACAATCATTTCTCAAAGCATATTGGAAAGGTACATTAAAAATGTTTTTCCTACCTTCCAGACTGCCATTGGTTTCAGTTTGGTATGCTATTAAAATCAGCTTGTTGATACTTGCATCGCTCTTGGGATAGGTAATCCATCATCGTGAACAAGATGTATATTCAGGTTTTTTTTTGAAGTTAGGTAATTTTAGCATTTAAGTGCAATAAAAAGCATGGAGTGAATGTATGTCTCCACCGGGGAATATAGTCCCAAAAGAAGACCTGCATTTATTGAAAAATTTAAATGACCATGACTTCATAAGGCTGCGTAACTATTAGCAGGTGAAACATTGATTTTTAAGGTGGGTGTATCACTTGAATATTTGATTTTGAAAGATTAAGAGATTTTGCAAAATATCAGGAAAGCTGAAATACTTTTATCTTTTTTGAAAATGATTGTCAGTAACGTAACATGTATGAAAATCAAATATATTAGATGGAATATATTAAATGGATCATACCAGTCATACCGGCAAACTGACTGTTATGGTCCATTACATTTACAGATTTAAAGGAACATACCAATGATTTTGAATGTTTAAGACCAATAAATACTACCCGTATACACATTACATTACTGATAATCATTTTCCCCAAACATAAAACTATATTTTAGTTTTCCTGTTATTTTGCCAAATCCCCCTATCTTTCAAAGTCAAGTGTGGAGTTGTTACACCCACCTTAATACTCAATGTTTCAACTGCTAACATGTGCGTCCGAATGTAGAATGTACTGTTGTTTTCAATTTCTCTGTAAAATCCATCTTCTCCTGGGACTCTTTTCCCTGACTGAGACATTTTCTTCCATGCAGCTGTGTGTTCATGTGGTTAAATTAAAAAAAAAAAAAAAAAAANAAAAAAAAAAAAAAAAAGAAAAAAGAACATTTGGTTTGCTGTGATGGATTACATATCTCAAGCATATTTCAAGTCTCTACAAGTTGATTTTAACAGAGTACTGAAATGAACTGAAACCAATGACAGTGTAGAAGGTAGGAAACAAATCTGGAACGTATTGCTTCAGTCTTACATTTTGGAAAATGGTTGGCAGTAATGTAGCACGTATGTGGGTTGTATTTATTGTGCTCAAACCTACAAAATCACCGGTATGCTCCTTTTATGCTTCATTGACTCGATTTGAAAATGACAATTTAGTCTTCAATTCTGCTCAATTTTAATCAATTAAAGCTTTTAATTTAATTGTGTCATTTAGCTTTGCAACACTGATCCACAAGTGCTGACTGTTGTGCAGAAATACCTCGCTCTCAGTTATCTCAGTTGTGTCACGTTGTAAGTTTTTGTCGGCTTCTGCTGTGTCATTTTGTTTAGCACTGGGATCCGTTTCTGAGTGCTAGCAGTGTCCCTGCCACAGCAACAAGATAAATCATGTTCTCACCTGTCACAGAGGGAAAGTAAATGCCGACCAGCAGCGTGAAGAAGCTGGTGATATCGGCCAAAACGTAGCTGTTAGAGTTGGTCAGAGGGTCATCCTCTCCTTCCACTGACTCCATGTTGCTCCTGGCTATCAGGTCCCCCTTCTGGTAGTAGTTTCCAAACAGGTTGTCTTGATGAGCCAAAGGGGTGTAGCGAATAACAGAGGAGACATAAACAGAACAATGAAACAATAGAAAATCATAATGACGGTGTAAACATGCTCTAAATCTAGATTTCCCTCCAACATAATGTTTTTATCTGAATGTACTGACACGTTTTCATATAGACACATATATAACATCTGTCTGTCTTGTTCAATTAAATAAATGAACAAATGCATTCAGGAGTGATTCTACACATGTTTTGGTGTTTTGACATCAGGCTTAGTATTGGTCTAAGATCCTTGTAAACCCAGGATTTTACACTCATTACAAACATGCAAATTCAAATGTGCGCTATATCCCCACCATTAGCCCAGGGCTTCAATTGGACTAAATTTTCTGGACTCTCCTCAAAAATAAAATGCTGAAATCACCTAATAATCAAAGATGCATGCTGTAAGTGTTGTGAAGATATTAACCTTGACCTCCGATTTTCAAGTGTGAATTATTAACTCAGGAGTTATTGGAAACCCTGGATTAATAAACACTAGAATGAAAAAAAAAAGAGTAAACTAGCTATGGGCTTTCTGAAGCCTCTGGTTTTACTTAGCAAGCCTTTACAATGTGTCTCCAATTACTTCCCTCATCTACTTTTTTTACTTCAAATTTTCCTCATTTCCCACAATGACTTTGATGACCCTGAAAGAGTGTTGTTGTCTTGCTGCATCTATGAGGCACATGTATGCACGTGGAGGGGCAATAGTGATATTAATAGCATACCAAAGAGTAAGAGAGCATACATTTTTCTCCCCTGCCTGAAAATTCAAAGCATCTGCATTGCATTATGGAGAAACTGGGGTCTTTTCCTATTTCCTGATGGATTTTTCTACATGATGTATGATTGTTGAGCCTTGGAAAGTTGTTTTTCTCCGAGAAGAGAATGTCAACATCTCCAATGAGACATAACAGAGTCAAAGTATATTTGGTCTGTAGTGGGAATCCAGTGTCTCAGCATCACACAAAGGATTCACTCACCTGTCAGGATTCCACTGGTGATCCCAGGGATCCCCTGGATCTGGGTGACATTGTTGGCCTCAAAGTACTTGTCACAGGTAGCGTTGAGGAAAGGTGAATCACAGAACATGTGCCACAGCTGGGTGGTGACTGTTCCATTAGCTGTCTCAATGGTCTTGGCACATATGTCAAATGACTTCCACACCAAGGTACGGTTCCCCAAGATACACACTCTGGAGAAAAGAACGGCACAAAATATGCTTTGATTCTTTCATCCATATATAAATATAAAATCATAAAGTCTCTGTCTACAATTTGATTCAATTCAATTTGGCTAAGTTTGACACTGAGTATAATTGCTCTATAGTTGTAAAATGCAAAAATTAATGAAATTTAGGCAATAGTAACGTAACACATGTAAATCTTACATTGAGGCACTAGTTCAAAGATTGGCTGGTAAATAAGAGGCAATATCTGAATACAGAGAAACACGCCAAAGAGAGGCAATGCAGCTGGCTTTCTAAAATCAAACTGATTCATGAGATGCTGCAATGTTTTTTTTTTGTTTGTTTTTTGTTTCCACTTAATGTGTGTGTGTGTGTGTCTGTGTGAGTGTTCCTACATCAGCTCAGGCAGTCTGTACACAGCATGTATGGACAGATCTGTCTCTCTGTGGGTGTTTATTGGCTGTCAGTCCTTACGGGAAGTTGGGAGGTTCAACTGCGGTGTTGATGACCCCAGCATAGACAGCCAGGATGGAGAGGATGACACAGGCCAGGAACACCAGGGCCAGCTTGTTGACGTACTTCACTCCGACAAACACCACCGTGGCCATGGAGACCAACAGGATGGTCCCGTACACGCGCATGTTGTTCAGCAGGGCAGCCTCCGCCTCGGGACCCTCCAGGCCCTCTAGGGGAAAAATGGCCGCTTTGGGGACTATGTAAATCTGGAGGAGTCATAAGAGGAAAAGTAAAGCACATTGATCAAAGTTATTTTTAAGTTTTATTGAGGGAAAGTCAACTGAGAACAATTTTTCATACACGTTCCATACATTCTCTTTGCTCAAGGACAAATCAGTGGTAGCTGTTGAGAGAGTGTTTCACTTTTCCCAGCCAGCCTGGGGATTTGAACTAGTGGACATCAGGTCAGACTTTGCTTTTCTAACCCGTTGTTTACTGCTGGCAGGAATTAAATTACATTTTACTCCGGGTAAAATAGATAAAATACATTAAAATTGAAGTGAGAAAGGGAGAGAGTGATGAGGGGAGAGAGGAGGACAACTCTGTGAAGTGTGAAAACATAATGTGACTCTCACATTAACAGTCCTCAACTGGAGCTTGAAGCAGCACATACCACACACACACATACACACACTCAAAACTGGCTGCTTTTTAATTCAGCTTAATTAAAGAACTCAAGCATGGTATTAATATTCTAAATGAAGTGCCATTACTACACTTTTATTACGGGTCAATCTAGGAAAAGTGCCATCATCTATAAAATGGTAAACCCCTTATTAGCTCATCAGCAACTGTCATTAGCTTTAGACAACTCATGGTGCAGATATTATTTAAGCCTGGGAATTTATTTCTTAATAATCATTTAATTTCCAACTTAATCACCATAAAGACCAAAGAAAATTGAGAAAAACAAGCAGAGAGTCATTAGTAAGTTCAATGTTTGTAGGAGAGCCTGATCGGATACTAAGAACAGCATATCACTAGGCAAACAAATTTGCTTCACTATGAACTGTTTGTGCTTCCTAAAATAGCACCAGTTTGTGTTCTTGGCTTGGGTGAAGGGATAAAACATATTAAAATCAGGCTTCTGCAGCTCCGCTCCTTACAATTCTGCAGGGACTGTTATTTTACAATGGAAACTAAGCCAGCTTTGACCCAGAAGACAGAATTAACCATCAGGCATGATCAAACTCTGCATATCCAATAAAGGCGTCCAGAAGGAGAAATAACTGCTACGTTGAGAACAGTGGACCAAAGTGATGAGAGCAGTTTCAGATCCTTGTTACTCTGCCAGTCTTGATTTTTTGCTAATGGAGTATTTGCATAATTGCCTAATACTTCAAGCAGAAAAAGCGACACCATTGGAAAGAATAAAAGACAGGAGGAAGAGAGGAATAAGGATCAAGATAAAAGATCATTATTTCGTCAACAGAACTCACACTGAAGAATAAACAGATTAAGAAAATAGCTTCAAAGCAGAGCTAGAAGGAAAAATAAACTGGGTTGGAGGAGAACGTAAGCACTCTATTTCTGTGAAGCCATGTGTTAGAACTGTGTGTCACAGAGTTGCATTTTTGTTGGTTTGTTTTTTTCTCACATGAGCCAATTCACCAAGATTTTTGCTGGACTAAAGTGGGAGGACACGCACAGTAGTGAGAGAGTAGTGTCAGGAGCGATGAAGCAGTGGAGTGATTTTGGTGTCAAGGATTACAAAGAATTGCACTTGTGTTGTTAACAGCAGGTCAAAGGCACAGAGTGAAAGGTGTTCTTTGCTATGTTATAGGCTTTAACAAGCAATGTGCACGAGAAAAGTTACTATTTAAATACAAAGTCTTTATATGGATGATATGTTGGCCAGTTGGCTAAAAGTCAACTAAAAGGGGATATATTTCACAGATTTACATGTTCTTATTTTTATTAAAGGCTCTTGCAAAGCATAAAAACATGCAAAATGCAAAATAAGGAAAAAAAAAAAAAAGCTATCTATTTCCACTCTCTAGCTGCAGCAATTCAGTGCACAATGAGTGAAAACAGCCTGTTTTCACTCATTGTGTCTCTTTAAGGCTCCTTTCTGACGAGGCCGCTCTGTTCTATTTGGCTAGCCATGACATGACAGAGTTTGGACAAATGCTTGCTAGCCTCCTCATGGGTGAGCGGCTGGGTAAATTAAGATGTGTTACATGTGGATGTAAGCATGTTACAGAAGTAAAGGATTAATTAAAAACTAACCTTCAAAGTTAGTTTAAAACGTATGGGTTTGCAACTTTTAAGATATAACACTACAATAACTGTAAAGTGAAAATAACAAAAAGCATATGTCCCATTTAAGCATGATGAAAATAACATTTCACGTGGCTGTAGAACAAAAGACTGTCATCCAACATATAGCTGTCAGTATGAGCCATATTGCAGATGGTAACCTGGTCACATGCTGCGTAGCTTTGTGAATGGCTGCTGGGTCTGTTTGGCTCGTTGCCTAATATCACTGATATTACTTTCCTTTATTAAGTATCTGTCACATTCATTTATGGAAGTTCGGTACTTGCTCCAGAAGGATATCAGTTTCCTCTCCAGAGAAGCTTTTGTGGCAGATCGATTCAAGACTGTTATCATCATCACAAAAATGTCAATGTAGAATGCTGCAGGGACGGAAAAGAGTTGATTTGAGTCACCATGACTGACACCAGCCTCTATCAGCCTCTACCAGCCTGCTTCATTTATTGCGATCTGGCAGCACCATGGATGAATTAGCTTGAGACAGACGTCACGTCACAGTTCTCCCGTTAGTCAGACATCAGCATGAACCATTCCTGCACATGTCTAGAAGAACACACCATTTGCTTCCAGTGTTCAGTAAAAAATCCGAGTTGCTCTGGAAACTTTATGGAGACATTTGTGGCGAGAAATAAACCACGCATACATGAATACCAAAATAATAGTTAATGTGTTAATAGTCAGGTTTTAAACGTTGTTGTTGATGTTGTGCCATTATCAATACTTAAATGTACTCTTGTTACTCTGGCTTTGGGACTGATTCCATAAAGGGCTATTCCAACAATTTTTTTTTTTATGTTTAAACCCAATACATACAACATGTTAAGTTACTGACAATTTCCAAAAAGGAAAATCATACTTTAGTTTTTCTGTTATTTTGCCAACTCCCTAATCTTTCAAAATAAACTGTTCAGGTGATACATGCTCTTTAAAATTCAATGTTTCACCTGCTAACGCTTTTGCACAATTGTAGAAGACACAGTCATTTTAATTTCTCAGAAAAAGCTGTCTTCTCCTGGGACTATATTCCTTAGCAGAGACATACATTGTCTTCCGTGCAGCTCCGGTTAAACAAAGTTACTCAAAACAAAAAAAACAAAACAAAACAAAAAAAAAAACTTAATAAACATAGTGTTTTGCTGTGATAAATTACTTTTCTCAACTGCGTTTTAATTCTCTACAAGTTGATTTTATAACATACTGAAATGAACTGAAACTAATAGCTGTCTGGAAATTAGGGAACAAAATTCTAAAATTTATCTCTCTAGTCATACATTTTGGGAAATGGTTGTCAGTAACGTAATGCAGATGCAAGTTATATATATTGAGCTCAACATGTTTAATCGCCAGTATGGTCCTTTAACATTACTTTTGTGAGCTTTAAATACAGAAAGGCTTGAGTTAAAAGCCTTATACTCCTTTAAAAAAAAAAACAAAAAAAAAAAAANAAAAAAAAAAAAACTTGACTTTGAAAAAAAAAAATCAAATTTAATATATAAAACCAAACAAAAAATGTTTTCTATCTTCAGTAACCCCCCTGATTTCCAGCACATTTGTGCTCTGCACCTCTGACTACAAAATCACAGAGGTACCCCTCACAGCCAGAAGTAGAGCTGATGATGCAGACATGCTGACAGTGACAGGTAAAAGCAGAATGGGAGACGACAGACAAACACAGACAGGCAGAGGATATTTCTCACCAGCAGGAGCTCGATGGCCCCCAGGATGTACATGGCTCCAGCGAAGGTGGTCCCCAGGTAGAAGCAGATTCCCACCGCACCCCCGAACTCAGGGCCCAGTGAACGGGAAATCATGTAGTAGGAGCCTCCAGCTAAACATAACCACAACAACATCAATTCAAACATGGAAATATGGAGTTTGTGTGGTGTATTTTGGCAGGTATGTATATTACTAAAATCTGACAAAATTGCTCTTTTAATGTATATGCAACTGTATGTTAATTTCAGTCAACATGCCATGTATTCTTTGTATTTAAGTTCGACAAACTAAAAAAGTACATTTTTAATAAATTAAGTAAATTTCATTTCATCACAGTTTTCTTTATGTTATTGATATAATATGCATAATTTAGCAATTATTAATTGATCAAATGATTAACATGGTCATCATATGTTACCAGAGCACAAATTACTGTCTTATAAATACTACATTTTCCTCATAAACAGCCAAAAAAGGCCCAAAATATTCAACTTGAATTAATAGACAAAAAACAAAAAATCATCTGCATTTGTGAAGTTGTAGCAAGCAAATGTTTGATATTTTAAAACAAAAAAAGACACATTTTTATTTGATTGCCAAAACTAGATCTGATATTTTTGACGAATTACACAACTTGTGTAATTGTACACATATGCTACTAATTTACCATTGTCTAATTTTGAGAATGCTGTTTTTACTTTTATTTTTTTATATTCTGCATTTCATCACATTCGTATCACTGCATAGATCACGTAAACACAAATAAATTTAATTGAATTTAATCAGCACTCTGCAGTTGGTAATGGTTGTAAGAGAGACAGTTATAATCGGTGCGCAGCGTTACTAGATCCACATTTCTCTACAAGGCTGTAATTTCCTGTGATCCTGCTGTAAACAGAGCAACTATCCAGACACAGGCCATCATTATAATGTAAACTCATATTGTATAAATACACACTAGCTATATTGTGTAATGCACATATTCAGTGTTCAGCGTGTTTTAACACATTCAATTTGTGCATTCAGATGTACAACTTACAGTTCAGGCATTTAGCTGATGCTTGTATTTTACACTGAGCAGCATATTTCTCCATGAAGTTATAAACTGCAACATCCTAGACTCCAGCTTTTAAATTTGCTTGAAGTATCACACTGTTTTTAGTATTAAGCGCCAAAAGCAATCAGTGAAAGGGAGGAATTTAGAAGCGGATGGCTTCAAACGGTGATGACTGTGTGGTGTCGGTGTCTGCTCACCCACCTGGCACTACTCCATTGGTAGCGATGGCACTCATGGAGATGGCAGTCAGCATGGTCTATACAGAGAACACAGAGGACACAAAATGACATCATATTCCCAAAATAAGATTTGATTTCCACACATAATCATATTATATATACAGATTTCCATGTTCTTATTTTTCATTTAGGACTCTAGCTTGAAACTCTTGCAATGCTTTAATAAGTTTAAAAAAAAAAAAAAAAAAAAAAAAAAAAAAAAGGAAAGGAAAAATAAAGGCATTAGTCAACTTCTACATGCCTTTGCTGCAACATAGCTGTGTACACCAAGTGAAAAACAGCCTTTTCGGACTCTTTCTCCTGAAAAGCATACTCTCTGTTCTGATTGACCAGCTGCATCAAGCCTGAACTTGGACTTGAAACATGTATGCTGGTGAAACACTCGCTTACTTGCCTTGTACTTAGACGCATATGTGTGTTGGCAGTGAATTCAAATGTGTTACATGTTAACATCAACATGTTACGGAAGTAAAGGACAAATCAAAAATGTCTCACTCCAATGCAATTCAGTAGGCGTGAAGTTCTGCAACTTTGGCAATGTTCAACACACACACACACACACACACACACACACACACACTGCCTATTACACTGTAAAATGAGGGACAATAACACAAAGCATAACACTTGTCCCATTTTGTAAAGTACCTAGATTATTTTCTCAACCATTTTGTAAAATGCTCCTTTAAGAATTAAACTCTTTATAGTTTAATTTTCTATCAAATATGTCTATTATAGCAGCCAGAGTTGTGTTTCATAACATTAACACACCTTGGGATGAAGTGTAGATCAAGACAACACAATTTATTGTAATGCAAAAATGCTAAAGTTGACTGGTTGTTGATTTGATTTCTAATTACGCCATCAGGCCTGTCAACAGCTGTCAGAGCAAATTTAAACAGCTGACAGCTTACATGTCAGTCTCCCCATGTGAATTTAACTCCATTATTGAGTGAAAAAAAACAACAACAACAAAAAAAACAAAACAAAACACTGGACGACATGTAAGGACATGCTACAGTGGAGATCACATAAACAGCTTTCAGCCTTCACTGTCCTTAGAGAAAGACATACAGAGATGCAAGGCAGTGCATGGAAAAACAGAATATGATAAAGTGAGAAATAGAGAGAGTGAGTGAGAAAGAGAAAGAAAGCATGTGACTGCACATAGACATCATTAAGATTTCATCCTTTCAAATGCTGTTGCTGCATTTCTGAGTGTGCGTTTTTTACTTTGGCTACATATGACAGAGTGACAAACAGAAAAAAAAAAACCCATCATGAATGGCAGATATGAGAGCAGATTGGTAAAAATCACTGCTACAATTATTTTTAATTTTAATTTATTTTACTTTTTAATTTACTTTTTTAATTTCTCCATTTTTCCCCCTATGGTGGTACTTCTTCTTATTGTGGTCATAGCTCTGGTTATTGTATTAAGATATTCTACATGTTTTTTTTAAATTAATTTTTTTTTATCATCAACAACATTTCCATAGACATACATTATCAAGAATGGTGTTTCTGGAAGGAATCAGTGTACAGAAAAATAATTGGGCAGTTGTAATGAACCATGGCATCCACTTTGTTAACATTATGTACAAAAACTCAAACTTTATCTTCTTTTTTTTCTTTTGATCTTCTTTGGTTAAAAATTTCTGCCAAATGTATAAATGCAAATAAATGTAAATAATGTGAATGAATGTTTGTTAAACTAACCAACCAAATACTCATCCCAAAGATTATGACTTTAAAGGGGACATGTTATACAGATTTTCATTTTTTATTTACATTTAGGGGCCTATTTTTTTCTATCTGTGCAATGCATTAATGTCCAAATAACACATTGATCCACTTCTAGTCTTCCTTCCTGCAGCACTGCTGTGCACACGGAGTCAAAACAATCTGTTTGCTGTATGCTGGCTGGCCAACCATGACATGGCAGATGCTGGGCAAACACTTGCTAGACCTGAGTGTGTGTGCCTGTGTGGGCGGGTGTTTTCTTTTTTTTTTTNTTTTTTTTTTTTTAGAATCAACAACATGTAACATGTAATGTGTTACATGTTAACACAGCATGTTACAGATAATCAAACCAAGGGCTTTCAGGGCAGTTCAGGACCTATGGGTTTGTCTTACTGGATACATTTCTATATGCATGAACCTCAACTTTTGCAGTGTTGGAATGTTCAACCACACAATGTTGACTCTTTTCTACAATAAAAATGATAGAAAGTAATAATAACATAATATTTCCCCTTAATGTTTTTACATTTGACATTCTTATTGTAAAGTGGTTATCTTTTGAAAAGTGCTAAACAAAGATTAATTCACAAGGCACTGATTATTATTCATGTTCTATATAATAACAGAAAAAAAAAAACTATATCATCATTTTAAATATCTTAGACCAGCTAAACTAAGGCACAGGGTGAAAAATGTAATAGCAGAGAATCTAGTGAGTCCCTGTGACAGGAACAGTGACTGTTACAGTGTCTGTGTCTGTGAAGACTGTAATGTGGTGAGTGTCACCTGAGGGCTCGGTAGACCAACTATCAGGAGTGAAGAGTGAGTGGGACCGGGCTCTGTTTCTCTCTTTAATTTGGTCATAATGAGGCCAGAAGTCTGTCTCCCACCACAGCAGATAAGACAGTAATTGTTTAAGTGTTTTATCTGATGTGGGCAGCAGCCACGCAGAGGTGGGCAGCAACATACTGAATCACAACTGTACTGCAAAACCCACACCTGGAGTCTTATGACTGACACATTTGAAAAAAAAAAAAATTGCCTCTGGATTTGGTGTATTTCAGTAATTGTGAAGTAAAATGGGACTATGAACTGAAAACAGTCAAAACTCATACAAAGCATTGATTTGCTTCATACAATGTAGCAAATAACTGATCCCATAGGTTTCTGTAATCCCCAATTATGGCTAAACTTTATCCTGCAAATGAAAAGGTTAGTGAACTAAGATTAGATGGGTTTATTTTATATCAGATAGCATGTGTCTATAAATTGGACAGATGGTGTTCCTCAATGACTGAACCTTCATTAGTGTTTGTCACTGATGAGAAACAGCTTCTGTTTGGAGATAATGTCATGTCTGTCATTTTATTTTGACTGCAATACCACAACTGACACAGTTAAACAGTTTCTGGTGTCATCCCATTTGGTCACTTATCCCAGCAGTGTCCTACTTATATGTCCCATGATCCTCTGGGCATCGCTGCAGATAGGGGCATTAACAAATGTCTTTGTCTGTCTGTCCTACAAATTTTTCATGGATCTTAAAATATCACATGCTTACTATGTGCTTTTGTCTTAGCTATAAACGTGAATGACTCAAAACATTTCCTTTAATACAGCAAACCTGATTTTTAAATTTATCACGGACGGACACTCAGTCAGCTAGTTGATGAAAGTCAGCCACTGGCCAAAAAGCAAAACTACCTGATGATCTGATGCCTGATTCAGCAGCTGATTGGAGGACAGGCATTGATGGTAAGCAACATTCTACTATAGTGGGAGGAAGTGCAGCATCTTTTTTCCCACTGACCCAGAGCCTGTGGCCTGTTTTATCGTCCCACTTTCAGACAATACAGGTAACCTAAAACTGTGATGGTCTGAGAGTTTGTGTTATACTCTCTGTTTCAACCTTTTTTACTAAGAGTTATATCCATGTCAAAATATTTTGCATCAGAAAATTACATTTTGGAAGAAACATCATGAGTCTGGATTATGTTCTACAAGCATTTTCATGTTTCTCCAAATTGTTCACTGCTAATATTACAGTCGAGTCCAAAAGTCTGAGACCACCTTGAAAATCTGTGATGTTTTTCATGTAAATCTGGAAATAATCAGAAAGTCTGACATTACAAGAAGCTCTTTGGAACATTGTCAAATCATGCTGGGATAACTTGGTCATCAGGTTTTGCACAAACTTGTGGAGTCCATGCCAGCTTGAATGCATGCTGTCATTAAAGCAAAAAGGGGCATACCAAATATTAAGATATTCTGACATTCATTTTCAACTTTTCACTCAAATTATTCAGATGATATTATTATTTGTAATGAAAAATCTTGTATTAAACTCAAAAAGAATGCAAAATAGAAGCATTTTCACAGCGGCCTCAGACTTTTGGACTCTACTGCAGGTATAGAACACACTGACTGTGCAAAATGTAACGTGCAAATTAATAATTAAAAACAATAAGTAAACACACTTGGTGAAGGTTAGTAAAAACATTAGCTTTATAGTAACTAACCATGCATTAACTTATAGTAAATGCATGGTTGAGTTTAGGCAAGTAAAGCCATTTACTGAAAGTTTGAGAAAGACTGTAGTCATGGTTACATACCTGATACCTGTTCTCAATAACTGTTTGCTGTGCTTCAAGAATGTCACGTTACATTTTCACAGAACGTACAGTACTGCAAATTAGTGCATGTGAAAATAAATTTTAATGGGACAGGATTGTATGGCTTCTTTTTTTTTTTTTTTTTTTTAACCAAGCCAAGATTCAGTGTCATCTCTCTACCTCCAAAGTCACATGTACCCACACACCCTCTGGCCTCCATGCATGCCAGTAAAGACCTCATATTAGGCCGCCTCGCCATCTGTCCAGTCCGTATGAGGCACAACAGTAGACAGCTTACAGATCAGACTAAGGGGGCATTTTATTTCCAAAGCAGTCAGAATGCTAGCAAGTCTTGGAAAATTGCTAAACAATAATGATTATGACAGAGCCTAAGGAATCACAAACATGCTTCAACCAATAATATTTTATGTTTGGCTAAAAAGCTCATTTTCAATTTAAGAACGTGCCCCCAACACTGACTGCAAAGGACAGTTTAGGTCTGTTTCTTCCCAAAGCTACAGTCAAGCTCTGTTTTGGCCTTTAGTCGACCTCAGAGTGGAGCAGAAATTTTTGGTTTATTTGCCAGGAGAGCATGCTTGATTAGCATACTTGATTACATAAATCCATGGCTTTGTCAAACACATCTTCATCAGTTCACGTACAGTTTATTCTGAGTATAGCGTTTATCCCCCCAAATCCCTGTCGACATAATGCTGTAGAGAGCAAAAGTGTCAAACGAAGGAGACGGAGGTCATTTTTATTTTAGGGATTGGGATAGAGGACGAGATGCAGCTGTTTGAGAGAGAAAGAGAGGTGGAAAAGCAGGACAATAAATGTCTGGTTGATGAAGAGAGAAAGAGATAATATTATGAGACAGTTTAATGGAAAAATGTTGAGGGAATTGGGGAAGCGAAAGAGATGAGGGTAAAAAATGACAGAGATGAAGGGAGAAAAGAATCCTTAGCATTTAAATAAGCCACGACAGAGGGCAGACCACCCTCCCCTTCACAGCATTTGGATTCAGGACCTGGAAGTAATGAGGAAGGCCAAACAACAGAGGACTTTCCATCTAGAATATTAAACCTCATTTTATCCTGGTGGCAAGCCTGCATTCATTATCTGGGCTAAAAATACACACACACACATGCACGCAGTGTATGTTTTGGGGTTTGAATATATCACAAGACGCAGAGATACACTGAATGCTCTCTGCAGTCATATCCTGACATAAAATGGATGATTGTAAGTATCCTTTTGAGCTCAGCGATATAATACATTAGAAATGTTCCACATGGAAACACATTCTTTGGATAATAATGTTTCCCAAAACGTATGAGGGTTGGGCTGCTCGTTAATGTTCTGTCAAAATGTTGCTTGAGGGAAAAATAACGGGAGTGGAAGAGAGCCTCAGACACATAATGCTGTGATTGAGCATCTGATGAAAAGCGTGCTGTCTGCCATTACCTATGCATGAGCATAGCTTGCACTAATGTGAATAAAACATGGACTCATGCTGTATATTATCTGAGCTCTGTGCGTGATTCATTTGCTCTTCAGTCCTATGGATTCCACTAAGGTGGGGATAGCTTCTTCTCAAGCTTTGAAAATGCACACGTGCATGCATGCATGTATGTACGCGCAACACACGCACGCACGCACGCACACTCCTGCGGTGTGGTGGTGGCAACCCCCGGAGGGTTGGGTGGTTACGTGTTATGTAAGGAGCTCAGGAGGAGAGAGGTGGGGGTTTCTCACTCACCGTTCATGCTCAAGCTTATCGCCTCAGGGCTGTGCAATGAGCTTGGTGTGACTGATAAGAAATATGTGTGTATGGTGTGTGTGTGTGTGTGTGTGTGTNGAGAGAGAGAGAGAGAGAGAGAGAGAGAGAGAGAGAGAGAGAGAGATGTAGAAACAGCATGCATGTTGAAGAGTGTTGACGCATGTGCAAGTATAAGACATAAAATATAGGAAATTTCAGTATCTGTGTGTGAGTGTGGGGGTGAGCGTGTGTGTGCGTGCACGCGTGCGCACATTTGTGTCAAACTGCTTCTGAACCAGCTTTGATCTTGGAGTCTTTTTCTGTTGTTTCGTTTTTTTCACTATTTATGACTTTCTGGGTAAAATCAAGGGTCATATTTTTATACTTTAAAAAAAAAAAGGTGGAAATGTGAAAAACATAGCCCTCTTATGGTTCTTATGGTTCCTATGCTCTTTTAGAAAATGATTATCCCAACAATTAAATTAGGATAGAACTACAAGTCTTTCATTTATCACGACCAAGATGAAAATCAGTTTCAAATCAAGAAATCTATTTAATAAAAATGCATTCAAAACACATTACCGCATTATTGTTAGCCATTTTACAGACTGAAAAATGTATATTTTGAAGCTATCAAATGTTAAACTTCAAGGTTTTTGTTTCCAAAATGGACATACAGTAATAGGTTAGATTCTATTCTTTTCCAAATGGGTACATTGGCACATAATGGTTCTAATTTGGACAATAGCTCTTACAAAGCTGTTTAATGTTCTAAGGAAAAAAAGAACATTACAAAACAATAAAAAAAAAAACAAAACAAAAAAAAAACACTCTCTTCCTTCACGATGCATTTTTTTTCAAAGCCCTCTGCAGTTTCACAGAGAAATAATGATTGGGAAGCTTATTGGCTGTGTGTCTATGCAGGCAGGTTTGCTATGGTTGGGATTTGAGGGGGTTGTTGTTCTATAAATACACTCTGTGCTCGAGGAGAATCTAGGCTGCACAAACACACACACAGACATGCCAACATACAGCCCTTCACTATGCACGGTACAAACCACTGAGAAAACAGATAAACCTGAGAGCTGAAAATACATTAAATTAAACCACTTCATACAACATAATCAAAGTTCATTGTACTGTAGTATCCACTGAAAAGCCAAATCTAATATGCTTCCAAATACTTGCCCAAAAGCTCTGCATGGTACATTGTCATGCCTTCAGCAGAATGGTGCCTCAGGTAATAAGAGCACCTCCATTGTTCAGAATAACTCGATATTAGGCATAATTTCTGCTTCCTGCCAATCAAATGTTTCAAACAAGTCAAACACAATCAGCTTGCAACCGACGCTCAGATGGCTGACATCAGAGCGGGTGAGGCTCTGGATTCTGTGGGACCATGTCTGCTGTTCTGTGACAGGGTGTCAGTCCAAAGCCCAAAGTCATTCTGACACATGACTACTGCTCCATGGCACTGACATTAATGTAAACATAACAGTGTAAAAATCATCTACAGAATTTTATTTTATAGATGAAATGTGTAAAGGCTACACGGGAAACAGAAAATGGAACATTTCAGGATACTTTTGAGGACTCGTCTTGCATTGGGGTGACTGGGGTGACCAGCAAACCCCTCCCATCATATACAAACATAGTGGACCTCAGGCGGATGAGTCAGAGGTGAACGCTTAGATGTCAATCTTGTTTCACTTCACAAAGTTCTATATTTGTGGTCTAAATTGCTTTTTTTTTTTTTGAAGAGGATGGTAAGAAGATGCTTTCTTTGCAAATTGTGGAGAATCACTATGAGTCCAAGCTCAGAAAATTAAATCCGCTCCTGATATTACATCCCACCTAAATATCCCATTTCACCTGGAATCACATTACACAAGCTAAAGGAGATCTGACTGCTGTGTCACTGTGTGTTTGACTGCTGAAAATCATTCACTTGCTGTGTGCAAGTGAATGATTTTCTTTCTGTCCTTGACCATAATATATGATATTTTAAGAATTTTATATTCTTAATCAATACAATGACTTAGTTCAGCTCTGGTCTTTCTGGCTTATTTTCTTGCCAAGAATCTGTTTTGGAATTCCAGAATTTCAGGACAGTCTCCCCTAACTCATTTTCTACTCAAAAGCAGTAACAGTCATATGAGTGAACATTCATATCATAAAGCATGCAGCTATCAAAGCTAAAAAGCAAATCAAGAAGCAATTATTACCTGGAATATTAATGGAGCATTTCACAATGTGCTGTATTACAATTGCGACACACATTTCAGTTGGGCCTCTGCTCAAATTTGCAAGCTGTGCTGCAGATCTGTTGATGTTAGCAGACTTCCTGATGTGCCAAAAGAGGTTGGTAAAAATTCCTAGATTAACAAATGCTCTTTACATGATTGAATATGTGACTGCAGGATAAACAAGGTGAACCTGCTGCCCCGAGTGTGCTTCATAAACGCAGAATTAAAGGACCATATGAGTAGTTTTGTGTTTGAGCCTAATTTATACAATCCCCATACATGTTACGTTACTGACAACCATTTCCCACACATACTACTGGAGTGGCAAATACTATAATTGTTTTTCCTAATAGTATACTAATCAACTCGTAGACACTTGAAAGCTGCTTGAGATAAGTAATCTACCACAGGGAACGTGACATCTATTACATTTTTTGTCAAAGTAACTCTACTTAACTAGTCCAACATGAGCTGCATGGGAGAAAATGTATGTCTCCTCAAGGAAATATAGGGATATAGGCCCAGAAGAAGACAGCTTTTACTGAGAAAATAAAAACGACTGCGCCTTCTACATTCAAGCATACATATACCAGCAAAACACTAGTTAAGGTGTATCACCTGAACATTTGACATTTGAAAGATTAGGGGATTTGGTAAAATAACAGGCAACTGACATATGGTTTTATGTTTTGGAAATTGGTTGTCTAATGTAACATATGTGCAGGTAGTATTTATTCGGCTTAAACATGCAAAATCCACAGGTATACTCCTTTAATAACAGTGTGGTGGCACTCACTGTGGTACAGCACATGAAGACAATAATGAAAGTCCCGATGACACCTCCGATTCCCACCAACCAAGTCATCCTGAGGAACAGAATCACACCAAAGATGTTCTGGATGCATGGCAGATAGACGCCCATCAGAGTACCAAGCTGGGGGGCCTGGATGGAGAGAAAAAAAGCAAAGGTGAGAAACAAACCTGTCACACATTCTGAAAAAACATTTAAACTCTTCAAACAACTAGTTAACAGACATTCTTTCAGATCTCTGCATTTAATAAGATGCAGGCGCTTCTAAAATACTACCACAAATATTGCTTTTCTGCATTAACCACAACACCTGAATACACATAAACCTCAGCATCCATGTTAACCAATGAAAGTGAACACAACAGCTGTGGATGCTGGGAAGCACAACATGCAGATTTTTGCTATAGTTTCTGTTTCTTGTCTTGTCTCTCCAAGGAAAAGTCTCCATAGAAAAGAAAAGATAGGCTATAGAACAGACTTTTATTTACAGAACAACTTCACAGATTCACAGATGATTACTTTTAAAGGCCTAATTTGTAACTGCAATCTGGCTCTCTAATTCCAGCAGCTACTGTCCTGCTGCTAGCTTTGTTTATTTTGATTTATTGAAAACATGTTTCCATTTTGTCATTAATCCCCCCCTTTTAACTGTTAAGATTTAACATAGAGAAACAAAAAGAATAGTTGACGAAAATGATTAAAGTGTTTCCATTAATGACATAAGTCCAAATACTATTGTTTATTACTTTTTAATTTAAGGGTTTCGGAACCGTAATTACACTTTATCTGGGAAACAGATAAAAGCTGAGTTGAGGGAACAGCAATGGAACCAAACTCTTTTTTCTTTTTAATATAAGGGCTTGTTTGTTTCAGCGGATTTGTTCTTTGCTGGTTTTGCTGCAGTCTGTCCCTGGTGTGGATCAGCGGACACGGAGCTGTTGTGTCCTTATATTAGAAACTTTCAAGGCCGTTTTATTGAAGGCAATTACTGACAAAGAGACTGGAGATGTATTTTGTTGTACTCCAGATTGATGAATGGGTTTCTCTCTTCCTGAAGGTTTTTGGGATGTGTGAATGTGTGTGTGTGTGTTTGCACTATGAATGTGTTCATCTCGGTGTGCATGCACTCGTGTGTGTATTGACATGATAGTGTGTATTAAACGTATTAAACTTGAAGGACACATCAGTTGACCCTGTGCATAATGGAGACATATTCATTTCCTGGCAAGGACAGCTCAGCCAGTGAAGGGTAATTATGGAGATATCCAGCCATGACCCATTTTACCAAGTGAGAGTGTGAACTTTGGCTGTTACATCATCATATTACACACACATTACACTGTGGACAAACCATTAATGCTGTGTTTTCATGCTTCAATACAGAAAACAGGGATGATCAAAGGCCCAAAAAAAAAAAAAAAAAAAAAAAAAGAAGAAGAAACTGCTCAGCTGTGGTGCACATAAATGATACTATGCATAAGGATTTGTCCCAAAAAGCTGTGGATTTACATTCCACAGCAAAACAAGGATTACACTCTGCATGCTACAGGCACTTCATGCTTTATTACCTCCACCACAGAGGCTTCCACCCATGTCTGTTGGTTGTTAGCATGATTACTCAAATGTTTTAAGCCAGTGTTGACAAAATTAGAGGAAGAGTGGGGCATGGCCTAGGGAAGAACCTGTTAAATTTTGGTGCAGATCCAAATCCACAGACAGATCCAAATTTTTAAAATTTATTAAAATTAAGGTTCCAAGACATTGCTTTTTAAAAAATACTTCTCCAAAAATAATACATCAATTATGATTAAAAAAAAAAAAAAAAAAAAAAAAAAATCAAGCACTCCTATGATAGACCAATAGGTGCAATTTGTTCTGAATCAGGATTTAGCAAAATTAAACCTATGCTTGGACAGCTGACACACACAACATGCAATAAGATACATGCAACAATGACTATGTAGCAGAGATGATGCTGATTCAGGCATACAAACAGTTTTGATGTATCTTTAACAGAGAGATAGATCAAGAAAAATATTATGTTTTTTAATAGTTGTGTTTTTTTTTTTCTCTGTAGGCCAGTATATTATTAGAACAAGATATATTTTGGATACGTTCACATTACACACTGAAATGGCCCAGAGTTGATTTTTTATTTTTTTTGCCTCCATGTGACTCAGATCTGATTTTTTCAGAGCTGTGTGAACAAATCAAGTCTGATTTTTTCATATCAGATCTGGGCCACTTGCATATGTGGTCCTAGATTCAATCCATATCCAATCTCTGGCTATGCGACTGCTGTCTGACCAGTCAGATCGGAATTCATGTGGTTTTTTTAACGTCTCACTTCTCCACACATGCGCATATCACATCTCGTCCTCATTTAGTGTCGCCGCCTCATAGCAGCCCCGTAAAAATAAATATAGAGGAGAGCAATAACAGGGATGGGGGTCAGTGGAGAGACGAAGAAGAAATCTGTTGGATATATGGAAACATCTGAAAGTTTTCAGTAAACTGTTCCTCTGTGAACACGGCGTCCCATCATAGCTGGCTCCACTCTCGTACCCACTCTTCTCTCTGCACTGACGTGCAGCAACAGCCGCTAACAGAGCAGCTGCTGTGGCTTTTGTTTTTTGTCGTCTTCTCGCTCTCATTCTCATCCTTATTATCTGCATTGTCTTCCAACCTCCGCAACAAATAATCCTGGCCATGTATGCTTGCACAGCTATGTCACCCATGTTTGTACTGTTGCACAAAAATGACAGTTATTGTTGTTAGTCTTGTATGCATGTGGCTCACTTTTTAGTTAAATCTTCACATGCTTGGCAGTTTAGGACATCAACCATGTTCATACTGGTGTCTGATACATGTTACATACAAACATGAATGTAAACCATCAACACAAAAAGATCTGATTAAAAAAGATTCTGATTAAAAAATCAGAATTGAGCATTAAGGCCTGTAATGTGAACATAGCTTTTGTCTGGGCTTTTTCAGACGTGGCAGAGGTATGAGCTCTAATGAGTGACTCTCAAATTGTTATTTCCTGGGTTATTTATTTTTACCTCAAAATTAACAAATACCCGTACTCAATTAAACCACCCTCACTTGAGGGTGGTTTAATTCATATTAAAATGCCAAATCATAAATTTGGAGACATTTTGATTCTGATTTTCTGCACTTTAGCATGAAACCAAACAGGATGTGCATACACAGCAATGGTGACCATTCTCATTTTCTTAAATTTCTAGTAAGACAGAGGCTATACTGGACTTATTATTTAAAAAAAAAAACAAAACAGTCATGTACTGAAAAGTGACAGCAGATGCTGATTTCATAAAGCAAACTTTTAATCACATCATCCTGACTAGTGGCTGCCATCGAATGAATAACAGTGTCTGTGTAATACAATTCTGATACAATGTAATTTGGTTGGACTCACTTTTCTGCATCAATAATGTGCTGTTTGCAGTGAGGAGAAAAAGTGTGTGTGTGTGTGTGTGTGTGTCTAAGTAAGAGAGAGAGAGAGAGACAGAGAAAGAGAGAGAGAGAGAGAGAGAGAGAGAGAGAGAGAGAGAGAGCAAGTTCAAACAGGTCTGACAAGTATCATTAGCTTCTAATTTTCTGCAGCAATTAGCAAGTTTTTTACAATGGAAATTCCTGATGCTTGTGAGGAGCAAACAAAGAATTCATACATGATCGTATCATATTGTATCATATGTTCTACACTCATACTGCATATTACATTGCCACACCCTGTGATGTCTTGTTACATCACACATAAAAACCATACATTACATACATTCTGCAACATCTGTGATAATATAATAAAAATAATGGATAAGCCCCATGTTTAATTTCTTTTTATTAAATTTGCTCATTATGTGTATTTTCATTCTAGACTATTGGTTACACCATTAACACTGCACAATATATCTCATAATGTCTTAATGTTAAATCTACACAAATTTGTAATGCATAACACATCTGTCACTCTGTACTGAGTGACAGCTACAAATAGATGACAAATTAAAGGAAAAACCAACATGCCTCCATCAATAGGACTCACTAAAACATTTGATAAGTATGAAAGTGATGTAAATCATATGCTGTGGCTTTTGCAGTCATCAGCTTGCAACTGAATTGAACAACTACTGGAGATTTTGGACCGACGCAGTGCTCTCCATAATCATCATAACAGCAACTTAAGCATTATCTTTTAGCATGCTGTTCCATCCCCCCCAGTACAGGTCCAGAAATGTGCACAATCTATGCCAAGGTGTATTTAAGCTGCTCTGATGATTTGTGGTGGCCCATCAATTTACCAACCACCCATCTGTATATTGGTGTTTTAGCACTGTGATTTCCAAAAGCTTATATGAGTGTGTGTGTGTGTGCGTGTGTGTGTGCGTGCATGTGTTTTACAGTTTGCCCCTCTCAAATGTTGAAATGTAACCTTCATCATTTCCTCCTGTCATCATCACAACAGGGAACCTTTCAGCCTTCAGCCTGGTTGCACTTTAATCAAAGATCAAATGGAAGCCTCCACACGTTGCTGGAGGGAGCAGAGGAGAACAAACCTTGTCCATCTCTGTCACCTCCCCCACTATATGATAATGATTAGCACAGTTTGTCTGTTGTCTGAGCTATGCTAATCAGACTGTGACTCACTGTGACTGTGCCCTTCAGTGTGTGTCGGAAAGGATTTTTCATCATCTGTCAGTCAAAGATCTAATAAAGTTTAGTTAAGCCCTGAATGAGCTCCTCTGACTTGCTATGAAATGTTTTACTTTTTAATGGTGAAAAAAACTATGCAAATTTCCTTTACTTTAATATTAAGCAAAAGTACTTATACTACAATAGAAACTTATACCATGAACAAAGTTCAGCAAATTACACTGCTTTGGTGTAAAAATGGCTATGTTGTAATGTTTTTACATCCTTTATAATTAGAATTAGCCACTGAGGATAATTAGCCACTGAGGATAATTACCCACTGAGGATGCACAAGCCAGTGCATTCCTAGTGCCACTCCCAAGCCTGGACAAATGGGGAGGGTTGCGTCAGGAAGGGCATCCTGCGTAAAACCTCTGCGGATCACGGCCTGGGCTAACAACGACCACCACCAGTACTGTTGGTCAGCAGGGTGCCGGTGGAAACTATGCTACTATCAACCATCTACTACCATAAGGTTCCTATTCAGAGCACAAGGAAAGATGGAAACAGATGGTCCGCTGTGGCGACCCCTAACCGGAGCAGCCGAAAGAAAAAGAAGAGAAGTAGAAGAAGTTAATTAGAAATGGAAATGCACAGCAGAGAGGGAGACAGGTTGAATCCATGTTTGAACTACTATAAGCCTCAGTGTTTACTTTAAACATTAACAAACTGTTTAGCTGAAAAAAGAATCTGTAATTTAATTAAAAATAAGCCCAAGAGCACAGTAATGGATTTTATTCATCACAGCTTATGGAAACTGAGCACAACCTGTCATCTGTCACCTATAGAACCTCTATTTTCACCTCCATATTTCCTTCTTTTCATAGCAAAGTTGTAATTAACCAGACAGAGTTTCCATTGGCAGGTCCTTGAGGGACTTGTGTGTAATATACATTACATTAGCAGTCAGGTGTTTCAGGCAGAAAGGTCCCCCTGCCATCAGCACTTTGGTGTTTCATCCAAAAGTGCTGCCACTGCAGTAAAAAGAGCAGGAAGCTGGAGCTGGGGTCAGTTTGTAATAACAGGTGCCTTATTAGACGCAACACCTCTCTGAAATTAACATATGGTACAATAGCAGACATTAACACCTTGAAGAAGAAGGCCCGGTAAATGGAAAGTCCTTTCAAGGGTTTGTCTGATTAAAAAACTTCAATGAGTTTAATTGTGGACTTTGAAGTTGAAAGGGCGAATATATAAATGTTAAAGCCTCTTTTATTAGGGTAGAGTCCATTTCAGTTTCCACTTTAAAGAGATCAAAACAGAAAAAGATCTGTTCTGAAAAAAGTTGCAACCAGGCTACTGACTTGTAGACAAAATGAGTTATGGTTTTACAGACAGATGAATTTCAAATGTACACACAAATAAAAATAATCCATACAGATTACACCAATCTACCCAAAAACGTGTAAATTCTATTCAGTATTAGAGCAAAAAAAAAAAAAAAAAAAAAAAAAATTATTTATACTACACACCATTACTGAGTAGCGCTCCTCTGCAGAGAACAGGCAATAACCCTCTCCAGAACACAAAATGTCATTTTTCCTGCCTGCTCCCCCACACAATGGAGAAGCACAATCAAGCAGACCTTGCGTGTCATCTGGCTATATGAGTATCTGCCGCAGCTCACAGCTGAGTGATAAATTATAATCCAGATTCAACAATAGAAGGGCTTTGAAAAACAGCATTTGTCTGCTAGAAATCCTGGTTGTTACATAAGGTGTACACATGCACAGATAACTCACGTTGAGAGCTAACACCATTGTCAGAGGCCGATTCTGAGAGCCTGTAAATGATAAAACGCCTCATGAGATTTGGTAACAGCCACCAAAACACAGAATGTAGTAAACTAATAGATGTTCATATTGAGAAACGTCCTGAAACAGATGGAATGCCTGTGCACGTATTGAATCAATGAGTCTGTGGCGGCAGAAAGACGCCATGTTTATTGAAAATGCCGCTTTTCTATTTTCATTCAATTGGTGTTTCATTTGTGGGCAGGGATTGCTGTCCCTACCAGCCTCTGCTCTAACAGACACACATACAGAGAAAGACAGAGAGAGAGAGAGAGAGAGAGAGAGAGAGAGAGAGAGAGAGAGAGAGAGAACAGAGGAGAAAGAGGGACAATGAGTCCCTATCTAATGGGCTTGGAGCTAGCAGGGCGATGATTTCCCCAGAGATTGGGGCACAGTGAGCAAAGGAACACTGGCTGCTGCACCACCACAGGTAGGCCAGCATGGCACTGCTGACGTTGGAAGGCACAGCTGCCCACCAGCCCCTTGGGAAGTGGAGGCAGCCCACTAAATGAATGGCTCAGGTGATGTACAACAGGACCCCTCAATACATCTGCAATAGCATCTACCTCATATTCACGTCCCCCTGCTGCTCTACCACTGACCAGAAGTCTCTCACCAGACCAGATCAGACCATCTTTATATCCTCTGCATCCTTTAGGATCACATCATTCACATAATTCACTCAGCTTTCAAGCCTACTAACTCCTCACCAAGGAATAGCAAAACACCATGTCGCTGCATAAAACATACAAGGTTCAAGGTTCAAGGTTCTTTATTTGTCATATACACATCTTACACATTGTGTTAATGGCAGTGAAATGTTTTCTGTTGTGACTCCGTACACTGTGCAAAATATACAAAGCTAAAGATAAAAATAGGATAAAATAAGGATGGGGACAATAGTCTACAAAGCTAAGGATAAAATATACAAACTTAAAATATACAAGATATACAGATAAAAAATATACAAGATAAGGGGAAAAAATAGTATGAAAATAAGGCTAAAGGATAGAATATACAAAACTAAGGATAAAATATACAAAGTTAAAGTACAAAATATACAAATAAAAATACAAAGTTAAAATGGATATGGTACAAAAGATATATGTACATATATCTGTCTGGTATACGGTAATATACGGTCTATCATATATCTGGTATATCTGGTATACGGTAATAATAATATTCTCCAGATGTCCAGAAATGAGTTATTTCCCTCCTTTATTCCACCACCTTCATTATGTAAATTGTTGTTTCATAATTGGCATGTATTGTATTTTACCCCTACATTCTTATATAATTTTTCCATATGGCTCAGATGTCGTACTGTAAGCAATCGGGATCAAAACATGTGCTGTGAATTGTTTCAGTACAGCAAGAGCAACACAATACAAGGTGTTATTTACCTTGATGATGTGTTGGAGATTCACCGACACTGTAATAATCCTGTCGTCTGCAGCTATTGAGCTGATCAGCTCATAGTGGCAGCTTCTTCTTTTACCATTCGTCTCTTAAAACAACTGACAAAAACACCCATATCTTGATGTAACAACAACAATTTTTATCAGTGAGGAGTGTGCAGCATGGTTTTCAGTCACCTACCTCTGTCTGTGTGCACTTCAGCACTTCCTATAGCTGCTTCATAATAAAAGTCTTTCAGTGGATTAATGGTGGAAAGCTTTTAATGTGAAGCAGCAGCAGGAAGTGCCAGGTTTTCATTAGCAGTAGCTCAGCTAAAACGGAAATTATGCATGTGATCATGAACAGAGTGTACAGAAAATAATGCTGTGACGTACTGTATGAGATGAAACCAAAACAATATAAGACTGAAACTAATACACTGAACCAAAGCACCTCTTTATACAAAATGATAGGACTGCACATGCTGTGTTCATAGTGATGACATTTCTCATCATGGATGGAGGCAGCTTGGTCCTGCTCCTAAGCGGGGTCATAATATCACAGAAATGAGGCTACAATATAAATGCAATGAGCCAATGAAAAAAAAAAAAAAACAAAAANNNCTCTGATTTAAAAAAAAAAAAAAAAGAAAAGAAAAAGAAAGGTGGAAGCAAGTTTATATCCTCAGCTAGCTGCAGGGAAAAGAAAACCAAAGGATAAAGAGGGCAGGGGAGCAGGGGAGGAATGTGGGGGGACTTCATACATCTGAGTACAGTTGCTGGAGCGGGAAAAGGAAACGTCCAGGCCCTCAGGCTTTGGGACATCCTGCTTAGGTTAACAAAACCTGTGTCAATTTCTAAATCACTTTTTAGAGGGAATTTTTTTTTTTTAATTTTTTTTTTATGCTTACCAGAAGGAACCAGCATCTGCTTAACATCTAAATCCCTCTGAATCTGCTGCTGTCAATTTTTTATTAAGTCCTTGTTGAACTTGAAGAAATGTCTGAAATGCCTGTGGTGATAATCTTTATAGGTCAGCTAATAGCAATGTAAAAAATGTACTGTAGGCCTACGTCATCAAGAAATAAGCTGTCTCATCCTACAGAGAATATAGACTACCACCTATATCTCAATCAGTGCATATAATGAGAAATTAATTTAAACAAATGTAAAGCTAATAAAATATAAACCTTTGTCTTCTTCTTCTTGTATTGTATTTATCTAATCTATGGTCAGTTTCGATGTCTGTGACCTGCTTTGTAACCTTTAAAAGGTTTATTATTACCACTTTTTTAAAATGAATTTCTATAGTATAACTGAATGAAAACCAAGGGGCACCAAATACTCACACGTAAATGACAAAATATATTTCAAAACAGTCAATATGTGTTTTGTGGTCTGCTGCCCCTGTGGTTAAGGCTTAATTTAATGTAGGCAACTCAAATACTTGGCAGGAGTAGAAAAAGATCACAGTAATATCAAATTAATTATTGTTAAAGCATCATACCAGTGATTTTCATAATTTATTCCATTTACTACAAATCACATATTGCATTTCTGCTAATCATTTTGTAAATAATATTGTTGTGCTGTAGACTGTTGAAAGTATTTTTCCTACCTAACCTAAAGAGCTGTTCAGTTTTCATTCATTTTTTGTACAACAGGAAAATCTGTTGCAACTAGCTTAAGTTGTGCAATCACAATGATCATCAAGTCCGCATTAAGTTTTCTCAAATTTGCATTATTAAGTGTTATGAAGCAATGCACTGCAGACTTTTCAAATCAATATACACTTAAAGCACTTTTCACTGTGATGGATTAAACAATTTAAGTACATTTGAATAGTCTAATTGATTTTCATGTCATAGAGAAATTAGCTGAAACCAACAGAAACCAGGTAGGTAAAGAAAATACATCATGAAATCCAAAACTCTACAGCTTGCAATCAAAAAACTCTATATATGATTTTTAATCAAGGAGAAAAATCTTGGTGCTACGGTTTAGCAACTACACGATTTAAGCTTCAGGGAAAGATTGCTGTCGTAGTTAATGGAAACCGGTGTTGACTATTTGGTAGGAGATGAGACACAAACCTCGCTCTCCAGTGTCAAAGTCAAATGTACAACCGTCTACTAACTCGACCTCCACTGCCTTACTTTCCATGACACTACATAAATGTCACAATACTTCCTGCTTTACTGCTGAATGCAAACGTAACATATGACCAGTGTTGCAGGAGAGGAGAGGAGAGGAGAGTATCCAGGTTATAAGTTGTGTAACTGTGGAAGTGTGAAGTAGAGTTGATGGNGGGGGAGGCAGACAGGCAGCTTGTAATGCCTTTCCACGCTCTGCTGGCCAAACAGGAGCTGATAGGGCAAATGTGTTTCTGCTCATGTGTTCTGAATTATTAAATACACAGTAAGAGGAGAGGCCAGTGAACATCAGCCTCCATGACCAGCTGTGGATGAACCAGTCAGCGGTCAGTTAGCGGTCAACACTTTGTGTGTGTGTGTGTGTGTGTGTGTGTGTGTGTGTGTGTGTGTGTGAGATCTCTGTGGTACTGAATACTCACCACCTCAGAACAGTGCATACATGTGTTCACAAAGCCAGATCTTAGCTAAGTGGATCATATGTGAGCCATGAAATTCTCTTTTTAGCTCCTGTCATATTCGCATGCGGCTTCAATACAAAATATGAACTGACGCTAATCAGGATACATCCGACAGAAGGCTGCTGATGAGAATACTGATTCAATGTACCTAATGAAAAAAGGAGGGAGCGATGGAGAGGAGGAGGGCCAAGGCGAAGCTGAGAGGAGGGATCATAAAACACAGAGAAGGGAAACGACATTAACGAGAGGAAACATTACATAGTTTAAACAAAAGCAGGGATGGAGAACATGTGGAGCGGCTTTCGTGCTGCAGGTGACTAAGAAATTTGGGGAAGGAGCAGCAAAGGGAAAAGGGCTCATGTTTGTACTGTGCTTAATTTGGTCAAAACATAAAACATTATGAGGCAAACACTACATACAGTATATACAGTACATGAGGTTAGATTTTTTTGTATGAAAAGCATGAAACAGTACTACTAATTGATCTGTTATTTTCTTTTACCAAGTGAATGCTTTGGTCAGTTTTTGGAACGTCAGAAGAGAAAATTTCCTAAAGATTAGTTGTGGCTGGTTTCCTTCTTAATCTATGCAACTTCCAGATCATGCCCCCTCATGTTATATGCCAACAAAACTTCTAATCTTAGCTTTCACACTGCAACAAAGAAAGCTTCTCTCTTTGTGTCTCTCTCTCTCTCTCTCTCTCTCTCTCTCTNCTCTCTCTCTCACAGGCACTCAAGGGAGCAATGATGATGAAGGAGAAGCAGAGCAAGGAAGAGGGAGAGGGAATGGAATGAGAAATAGAGAGAGAAGGAGATAGGAAGTGGAAGTGAGAGGTGATAGGGAGAAAGAGAGAGAGAGAGAGAGAGAGAGAGAGAGAGAGAGAGGATTGCTGTCAGAGCGATAAAACGCCACAGGCTGCCTTAATGAAAAGCCTCTCATGGCGATGGAGAGATTGCCTCTGGAATGGGCTGCTGATTGGAGAAGCAGCAGCTTGGTGTAGCGTGCAGACTAATTAAAGTATTGAAGGGGTCGGGGTGACACGGGGAAGATTAGACCTGCTCCTTAACAGTACTGAGGAGAGCCAGAGACACCTTACTTCAGGTACAACAGGGGACGCTGGGACGCTGAGGGAACACTGCATCACCAAACATTTTAGGGACGTAAACAGAGCTGAAATATAATCCGTTGTAGCTGCTACCTGCATCACTTATGAACTGGTTCATAAAAGATTTCTGTTTAAATATTAAACTCTACTAAGCCTTAATATATTGTGAAATTGTGTGCTCTTTTGGGTTAATGTCAAACTACACACCAAGCCATCAAAATGTTCTATTCTATTATATTTGAGCATTTGACCAGGAAATCTGAGCTAAATTCACATGGATAACTGAAAAGTAAAGTACTTTTTGTGGTGGGCAAGTATTACCTATGAACATCATGTAATTCAGGAATTATCACCAACATCTGGGTTTTGCAAAGGATAAATGAATTCTGTATTTCACTTGAATTTACAGATCAAATTCCAAGGATGGTTGCGAGACTGGCAAAGGAATTTTTACTTTACCTGTAAAACACATGGCAGTTTTGCATGGAATTAAGATTACAGGTGATGTCTGCAATTGTCACAAATCATATTAGGTTCCCAGGTAATGCTAGTCTCATACAAATAGAACTTGAGTCTTAAGAATGAAAATCTGCATTTGTTAAAACTGATCATAACTGAAAATATAGACCTATTTTATTGCTCTGTTTACAGATATCAACAAAGCTTCAACATACATAGCTTTATTTTTTTTTTTTAATCCAGTTTAGTCCATGTATTACAAGACCTATCAATTTATTTGTCTTGCATTTTGGCACTGGCATAACCCTTTTATTTACATTTAGATGAGTTCTGAGGCCTTATGGTTGGTTCTAATAATAATCCTTATCATGTCAGTTTGGAAACGGTTTTAAAAACAGAATTCATTGTATGTTTACAGACCTCATCTTAACTGGAAAATGTGTGGCAATATACCAGGTAACACAATGGAAACTAAGATAATCATCAAACATTTATGTAAAGGTTAGAAAGGAAAGGAAAAACCTACCCAAGTGCAAGTAAAACAGGAACAGAAAAGTCAATGACACATATGAAGAGAAATATCAAATACAGCGGAGGAAAAAATATCAGACTGATTGGGCACCCAGAGAGACAGACAAGGTCAAAGGTCACTGAGAACTTGTCAAGCTGTCACTGCACGAACATCTGAACAGCGTTTCACCTCACACATTCTGAGTTTGAGTTACAGAGTTTTTAATTTTTGGAAGCCAGAGTAAAATATGTTAATTTGTGAATCAGTCAAATTCCACACTATTTAGTGATTCTTTGCCATTTTTGCATTGCTCATCATTACTCATCATCATCACCTTCTTCTTTCCTTATTTCACCTGTGCCATCCACATCTCACTGTTCCAAATTTCTCAGTGGATTAATAACATTTCTGCCACTTTGTCAATCAAATGCTGCGTCTCCTCTCTGCTGGCATCTCGCCATCCAACTGCAGAAAATACCAGGGGACGCTGTGGAAGGATCTCATTAGTGAGTGGCATTTATGATGCAATCCGGTAATACACACAGGGGATTTATAACATAAACAGAAATGACTGACATTTTGCAAGCCTTTTTTTTTTTTTTTTTTNTTTTTTTTTTTTTTTTTAGCTCTCTAGTGTGTGTGTTAGATAACAAAACAATCAATAGCTGCACTATTAAGAATTCATGATGTAATCTCGCGGAAAGTAAAAAAAAACTAAATTTGGCAACAGTGTCCATCAGTGAACGACCATCTTTCTCATTTGGACAAACTCTCCTGAGGATGCAATCAACATTACCGCAGGAAATCCACAGCAAAGCAATTTACCTGTAGGAAGAGTCAACTAAAAATCTTGGGCTGCCAAAACTAATTTTCTTATTATTAGTTATATAATCTCTTAGTTTGTGCTGAATTATATTGGCACTGCAGCATCATAAAAAAAAAACATGAAAATAGTTATAAGGATTATCACTTACATTACATATCCTGTTACTCCAGAAAAGCTTTTATTGTTTTTGTGTCAGTAGCAGCAGCATGGAATGTATTGTATATTGTGCTCTGATTTAAATAATTGCAAAATACAATCACTAGGCTTATAATTCTATTTAATGATTTATAAGGACTTTAGAACGAGTAGAAATATTCCTGTCATGTATCTGATGATCTATAAAAAGGAAAAAAACATTGAGCATAATCTGAACTGCAATAAACATATGTAAAAACGACTGCTTTCCTGTTTAAAATTAAAATTTTATTTAAATAATTTAGTAGCCTTTTCACTAAAATACATGCAATAAATGTATTCTAATGTAAGCCAAATCCTGTTAACATTTCACTATTCTAGAGTTACATAGGAATGCATGAATAGGTCCTGTATATATATACTGTAGATAGATAGATATACATATGTATATGTATATGTGTATATGTATATGTATATGTGTATGTATATGCATTTATCTGAGGTGGAAAGTAACTAAATACATTAAAAACAGATTTGAAATAGTGAATACTGAAATTATTTCCATTTCCAAAAAATACTTCCTTTTTTGATTAATTCCTTCCATTTTTCTTCCTTCCTTCTATATTTGCCCTTTCTCTTGCTTGCTTTATTCTTTCTTTTTTACTTACATCTTTCTAACTTTCCTTCCTTCTTCTTTTAGTATTCGTTCATTCTTTCCTTCTTTTCCTTTCTTAACTGAGACACAGTAATACTAAGCAGCAATTCTTCTTCACTATCACCTTCACTTTGCAGCAAATTTCTAACTAATATTTGTTTGACTTAACTAAAAAATTTAAATGCAAGACTTTTCCATGTAATGGAGTTTTTTTTTTCCCACTTTGGAGTGTGTGTTTGTGTTTTTCTTCCACCACTGATATTTCTCATATCATATTTCTTAAATTGTTTCATACCTTGACAGGTTTCTTGCGTGATGACTCAGCCTCATTGTTCTCGGCCTCTTCATGCTCCTTGCTACCTTGGGGCAGGTTGGAGTAGTTGGCCAGACTGCTGAGAAGAGACGACACCATGGGGCTGGTGTCCATCTCCTCCTGCACAGACACAACAACAGCCAGACTCAGTGCTTTCACTGCAGCTTTGGAGGCACTTTAAGAACATTTTTTTCTGGAAGGGGGGAAGAGAAAATACTCTAACGGCTGTGAGACAAAGTCAGATGAATAAATAGAGTGTATTTGGTGAGTGGTACTTGAGATCACTGAAGCTAAAAAAGGAAAGGAGACGAGGAAAGGAAGAAGACAAAGCAGAGGGAATATTAAGACTGCATACACAATTTTTTTTTTTTTTTTTTTTGCCTTTGTTTTCCTGTTTAAATTAGAAATCCCACTGAGAACACAATGTAAATACAGCACGTGCATGGCTATGGCAAATTGCATTATTTAAGTTCTTTCCTGTTGCAGTGTGAGACTTCCTTGTATTAACCTGAGGCTCCCAGATGCCCTTCACACAGTAATTACCCTCATTAATCGATGTCAGAGCCCCATTCAATCATTGAATTGTGAGTGCATCTGAGTGCGACAGGTCATAGTATGTCATAGTCGTCATAGTCCTCAGCAGTGTGTATGCACCATCATGCCTGAATGGATATGTGTGGGTGTGCAGAAAATTGTTCTATACCTCAAACAAGGCCATGTTCTTGCCGTCATACTGCTGGCTCTTCTCTGCGGCAGCATCGCTGCTGTTGATGAAGGGACTGCTCTCCTTGGGGTTACTGTCACCTGGAAGAAACAAACAGGAATTTTAGACTGGAAAAGATAATATAGACAATACATCAGCCACTTTTTCATGTTAAAAATCACTTTTGTCGGCTAGGAGCATCTTTGAAGAACAGGCTGCAACTTTTAATGAGCAGCTTCATTTCGTTTAAGCAAAGAAAGACACATGAGCAGAAGGTTCAAACAAGAGAATGTCTGCCGGGAAAGAGGGGAGGGTTTGTTGTCTCCATAAAGTGCCTACAGTCAGAATGGAGCAGACAGAAACATAGAGCTAATGGAGTGTGCATTCACAATATGTGCAGTCCTATATGTTCCATATGGTCTTAAAAAGAGTGCAAAATGGGGCATCTCAATCAGCTTTTTGCTGTAAATGATTGTGTGACAAGAGCACAAGTCTGAACAGTAAAACTCAGGAATATATGACTGTTCACACATTTAAACGGCAGATTTTTGCCCTCAAAACACAAAATGCTATCAACAGTGTGATGTTTGGTAGGTGACGGCTTGCTGAAGGGTTCTACATAGAAGCAGACATTGTAGCTGATGTGCACATCTTCCAACACATACAAAGTAAGGGCCACAAGTACATGTAATGTTTCCGGTGCAGAGGTTATCAACAGTAAAGACAACATGGCGAGGTTGTAAAAACCTCAGCAATTTGTATTCTAGTAAAACCATCTCCAGTGTAAACCTTCTTCACACGGCAGCAAAGAGAATGAAACACTTGAAATATGACTTCCTGTATCTGCATAGAGCTGAGTGGTTATATGTTGCATGAAGCCACGTTCAACCACAAGATAGTGGTCAACACTGGAAAGCTTAGAGGTCTCGAATCAAAAGGTCAAACCAATAATTAAGAAAAATATAGGAGTAATCAAAATAAAATCATAAAGCACAATGTTTATATATGTGACAAAGTGAAAAAATGCTACTTTCAAATGGTTCATTGTATTTTGGTGTGAGGGAGGATGAGTACACAACATAATGGCCTTCAAGTGTTTTCAGTCGTGAGGAAATTGTTGTTTGGTGATCAACACTAAAAATGCACATCGCCTTTCTTCAAGTGAATGATTTGTGTTTTCTGCAGAACAAAACGTTAACAACAAAAATAAGCAGTTCCATGGTTTCATACAGCTTAAAACCTTGTGAACTTGCAGTTATCAGAAAATTTCCAATTACGAAGTTCATGGTTGTTTATGTGGACTCCTTTTATAAAACACTGAACATGACTCCACATCCAGTTTGGTACCACCACAGCCTTCCATCTCACTGTTTAGAGCCTTAAAGGACCACGCCTGTGATTTTGCAAGTTTAGGCCCAATAAATACTCCCCATTATACATACGTGTTATATTACTAACGACCATTTTTCCACAACATAAAACCAAATTTTAGTTTTCCTGTTATTTGGTCAAATCCTCTTTCAAAATGAAATGTTCAGTTGATACAACCACTTTAAAATTCAATATTTCGCTTGCTAACATGTACGTCAGAATGTAGAAGGCACAGCCGTTTTTAATTTCTCATTAAAAGCTGTCTTCTCATGAGACTATACAGTATTTACAGTATTCCCTGGTGGAGATATATATACATTTTCTTCCATGCAGCTCTACTTTGACAAACAATTTAAGAGACATTATGTTCACTGTGATGGATTACTTATTTCAAGCATGTTTCAAGTCTCTACAAGTTGATTTTTATAGCATACTGGAATGAACTCTAACCAATGGCAGTGTGGAAGGCAGGAAAAGCAATTGTAATATTTACTGGAAAATAACTGTCAGTAAAGTAACCTGTATGGGGGATATGCAGTATACACTGGGCTCAAAACATGCAAAACCATCAGTACGGTCCTTTAACCTTTCATAAGAGCTACTGTTCAGACTACTTCCCGATCAAAAACCATCGAGCACAACGAAGGTCTCAGTGGTAATGGCAACACAGTGTCTTATTTGCGCCTTCCCCTTCAAGCGTTTCTTCAGGCAGACGGCAGATTGCTCTCCCTCTGGCTCTCGGTCCTGTCTTGGACTGAGCACTGCGAGACCAAGTTATTTATAGCTGGGGTGCTGAAGCCATGTGCCATGACGTTGGGGCATCGCTAACAGCCTGCTCCTTCATACATTACTGTTCTTCTCAGACAGAGAGATAGGGGCACTCAGATAGTGACACCGAGAAAAAGGCCGTGCACACACATTTAGGGCACAAAATGAGCACAGAAAGAAACCAGGAGGGAGAGGAGAGGTTAATGTAAAAAAGAAAGACAGTGAGAGAATGGGGGGGTAGATGAGACGATGGAGAAAGACACATAGATGGAAGAAAAAGCGAAAAGTGACAGGTGGAGACAGATATGGGCAGGAATGCACAAAGATGAACCAGACCTGAAATGGGATCAGAGGTAAAGGGTGAGAACCAAGACACACACACTTATAGTTCTGAGTGCAAAATGTAAAAGCTTCTACTGCACTTAAGGTTCAGCTGACTTTGACCTGCTAGTTAAAATATACACAGTGGTTAAAAGGGAAGTTACAGCATGCTACATAGTGTTTTTTGAACCTGTGGATTATTTATTTGTTTGTTTGTTTGTTTTAAGCTATTTTTACCCTTTTGGTCAAAGTGAAGATGATCCACAATACAGCATGAGTGCCACACGCATTAATGGAGGCTAATACATCGCTTCTTCATATATTGAAAAGACAAGCTAGCATCCATGAACACAAAGGGAAACACATGCATGCACTGATGCATGCACTCACTCACACACACACACACACACACACACATATGCTTTTCAAAGGATCAAAGCACACACTTATGCACACACAGAAACAGAGCACTTCTTAAAGGATCAAAGAGACAAGAGATCACAAACACACACACACACACACACACACACACACACACACACACACACACATACACTTGTATATCTGAAGGGCTAATGCCCAAAAGATGACTTTTCTATCATATCACTTATCTCTCCATGGCCCATTTCTGCTGAATGCCTAATAATTAAAACTCCATCATCAAAGGAATGACGGATAACCCTTTTTGGAAGAAACGACAATGCCCAAAAGAGTTTTGGCCTGACTGCATCCCCAAGCACCTTATCTCCCTTCAATCTGATGGGATTCGTCCAACAATGGCTCTCACTATCAAAGCTTCTTACAATCCTTAGTCCAACTCCAAAGCTTTACTCCTCACAGAGCATGTGATCTTCTTCTGAATCCTTCACAAAACAAAAATTCTAAACTTTTCCCTCATTTTCATGAGGCAGACATATTAGCTGCATCTTTAATATGCATACAGCTACTCGTATCAGAGAGCTCCAGCACTGAAATTATCTCACTCATCCAGGAAACAAAAGAACATGTTTCACAATTGGATGCTTTATTATACTTATTCATACTCAAAGATTCAGGATGTCACCTTATTTGTGTCATGGGAGAGACCAGAAAGTGTATTTATAATCCAAGTCACCTTGTAGAAATGTGTATAAAATTATATGGAATACAAATCACACGCATTGGTAAATGTGCAAGTCAAATCCACCTGAACTGTGAAACAATCTCATCTGGTGTGTGACATTTGCAATTTGCAGGACTGCAGGGAGGACATATGTAGGTCAATTCAACTACGAATCATAATTGTGCGGTCAGTTGACTGACTTTTCCATTACGCTATATTAGTAAAAGACAAACCTTTTAAGGATATCATTTAGTGCTGGCAGGGGGCCACAGAGAAATGGTGAATGGTGACACATGCTAAATGGTGACACATCAAGTGCAACAATGCACATAAACACACATCTTTAAACGCACACACAGATGCTGTCATTCAGTGTCACCTCTGCCTGGCACACAACTGGTTATCAACTCAGTGGGGTGGTGGCATATAGGAAAGCAACAGAAAGCAATTTTAATTCAGCACAAAAGGATGAAGATAATGGCTGAATGCCAGTTATCTCACTATAGTAATGCAGCAAAGTACTACTAGTCAGTTTTGATGAAGATTCTCAGTCATCCAGGCAGGTAGATATATTGTATGAAAACTGAGTCAGGTCTAGTGGATTCAAGTTTTTAATTCTGAAACATTTCACCATTTATCCAAATGGCTTCAAAAAAAAAAAAAAAAAAAAAAAAAAAAAAAAAAGAAAAAAAAAGAAAAAGAAAAAACAATGTGATGGTGAAACATTTCAGAATTAAAAACTTGAATCCAGTTGACCTGACTCAGTTTTCATACAATATACTACTAGTGCAGTTATTTAGTTACAATGTTACATGGTGTAGAATCAGAGCTGCACCAGACATTTCAGCATAGAGGTAAATATTTGAAATTTAGGGCATTTGGTGTGCAGAAATCAATAATGATGTGCCCACAGTGTGATAATTTTGTTTACCTACCCAGCTAATGTACAGTCTAAAGTATATAACAAAATATATAAAGTAAAGAGTTGATCTACATTCCAACCCAACGTATGATCATGAACTCTGGGTCTGTATTGAAAGAAGGAAATGGTGGATACAAGCAGCTGAAATGAATTTTCTCCGCAGGGTGTTGGGACCCACCCTAAGGGACTGGGTGAAGAACATCAAGAGGCAGCTCAGAGTACAGTAGAGCCAGCTGAGGTGGTTTGGGCTTCTAATCAGGATGCTTCCTGCACACCTCCAATGGGAGGTACTCCACACTTGGAGGAAACCAAGAATACACTGGAGGGATTATATGACCCATCTAGCCCGAGAAGGCCTTTGAATCGGCCAGGAAGGGCTGGAGGCTGTGGCTAGGGAGAGGGATAACTTGGCTGCTTTTCTTAAGCCCCCTACAGACGGTGCAATTTTGGGCTGTCCCAGATGAAAGATGACAAACATGAAAGAAACGTGACAATATCTTTGGTCATGACTCCAAAACGGTGGTCCTAGGTCGCTTTGTGAGACGGATGCAAAGATGGTCGATCCCACGGTCTTGCTACCAAAGATACCCTGGGACAAAATCCTGACAGTGTCAGAAATTTAGGATGACAATCTCACGAACTGACTGCTGCTATGACCTACTTCTACTAACCAACCAAGAGGAATGCAGCATGAAATGACGTGCTAGTCAAAGCGACACTGTTAGCACCATTTTAAATAAAGTTTAGGGAAAAAAACAACAAGCATCCAAACTGAAAAGATGGAGGCAAAAACACATTAAACAATATTTGAGACTGTAACGAAGAAAAAGTCTTGTTGAGTAATAGCAGCAAACACAATGCCTCCTCTAGCAGCTACCATGAGTACTCCAAGAAGGGTACTGCATGGAGAGAAATAAGGGTGGAATCGCAGCTCCCAGGTGAGTAGCAAGCCAGCAAACGTGTGGAATATTACACATAATGCAGTTTTTTTAAATTGTATTTCAGCACAGTGTTTTGATACCACAGGTAGCACTACTTTAATTTCATTATTTTTCTCAAGAGCGGCGCAGATGGATGACACAGTGATGACTTTCTATGCTTGCAGATTTTCTTTCGACTTGCAGCATAGCCTACGATCTGCAGGAATTATCATCGCACAGTCTACACACATCAAACTTGATGTCGTACACATGTTTATTAGATCCATGTCACAGTGTGGTTTGCAGTGAATTTATAAGATTGCTGTAATCTCACAGTTTGTCAGAGTCTTTTAGCCTGTTGCCTCTGTGACACAAGCCTAGAAAATAGATGGATGGATAGACGTGTAAACCCTGACAGAGGGTTTACACATTTTGCATTTCAGTTTCAATGTTTGCACTTCTTTTAAAAGGAAACACTTTCCTGCTGGTGACTATATGTGGCACAGGAAGTTTATTTTGACAAATTAAGCATATCTTATTTAAGGAGGATTTGAACCCCCATCAAAAGATGGCATTCATGCCATCTTAAAATTGTCTAGAGCAGCTTTAGGACTGTGGTAGCCCCTTAATTAAAAAGTAAAATTAACTTGTACGAATCTCTACTAGTCCGTTAATGTTGCTTAGCATTCTAAAAGTATTCATGTCTACATATTGTGACATAGTATTTTGACAGCTACGTCTGGCATGTGTCAACATTATTACAGGCTGACATGGTTTTCTGTGAGAATGTTATAATCTCTAAACTGTATGGAAATACCTGTATATGCTAATATATTTCTACAGTATTCACATGTACAGCATGTATTCTTTAGTTCTCGTCATCTGTTTTCTGTTGTGTGTCAGCATCAGCTACAGCAGGAGTTTGGACACTTCTGCTGCGTGCACAGCAAAGTAACTGCAGATGATTGTGGGTCCAACGCTCTAACTCGGACAATTCACAGCTTTCCTACAGATCTTTGAACAAAGCCACAGAGGATTACACAGTGAGAACTGTTGACTTTGTTCCATCGATCGTCCTTGTACAGTGGTGAGGTGATGACAGACACGATTATTGCTGTCTCTCTCCCCCCCTCCCCATTGTATAATGCTGCCATACTTAGGCCAGGCCACTCTATCCCTCTAAGGACCTGCTTCAACAGGAGAAAACTAAAGTGCTAGATGTTGATCCTTGAGGCACTGACTCAGCAGAGGCTTGTCATCTACTTGTTGATTTGGCATGAGCATGCACATATGGAGATGTGCATATGCTTGACTCAATAACAGTTTTGTACAGCAGTACAGAAATGGCTGTGGTCAATTAATCTTAGTCTGGACTACATAACTGGATTTCAGCCATTTTATGAGAAATACTGACACATTAAATATGGTAACCGATCCTGTTCCGTCCAAGAAAATGAGCTTTTTATACATGTCCAAAAAATTCTTCACAGCTATTTCACAAAGGTCAACATGAATGTCAGCATAACTATTTACTGATTAAATCAAACTTTGGCTGGAGTAAATTGTCTCGTGGAAGCATAAGGAAATAAAACAAACAAAACCAACAGATTTGGGCTTTGCAGCTCTCTCTCTCTCTCTCTCTCTCTCTCTCTGCTTGCTGTCAGAGCTATGGAGTGTTGGATGACACAACGTGAAGGATTAAGGTCACTTTAATCTAAATTCCCGTCAAATCAGGTTCAACAGTGTATTGCCATGTACCCACACATGTCCATATTTAGTTCTGAGAAAAACTATTTTACCTACAACCTAAGATCTGCTCATAAGAATTTTTAAATAATTAATTGCAAATACAAGATATAATGGAAACATTCGTGTTTTCAACCAGCTAAAGACATCTATTTATAACCAGGTACTGAGGCAAAAAGAGCTGAGAATGTATCTACTTCTTTATTTCATTTACAAGTGATTTACACAGTTTCAAAAGCAGAAAACCTGATGTACAATGGAAAAAATAGCAACCGCATATGGTTACATGCCTACATTAACCCACACATAGTCATAAATAGATATTCTCTCACTCTTTCCTCCTTCCCACTCCTATCATGGCTGCAGCACCACATCAGAGACACAACAAGCTTGTGTTCTCTCTCTCTCATTCTTCCACTATGCCCTCTATTTATTCATTTTCTCTCTGCCTGCTTTTCCTACCTATGATGCACTGTTACTGTTATATTTATGTGGGGAGCATGCAATCCTCAAATCTAAAGAATGACTGTCTGTTCAGCAGTACCAGGACGAGGCTGTGTGCTTATCAGTATGCAGGTTGGAGCTTCACCCAGCATGAATTTTAATGCAGCCTTGCCACACGGGGTATGACTTTGACACAGTCCTTTTCTTCAGGTACAATATTCTGGCAGAGACCCTCGCTCCTGATTGGCTCCTGAGCTGACAGCAGCTCATTGGTGGAGAGCGGAGGGAGGCAGAAGGATGGCTGTGCATCTACAATACAGGAAGGCAGGAGCTCTTAGAATGTGTATAATTTCCCCTCGCATCTCCTGCCTCGCCTGATCTAAGGCTGATCTATGAAACTGCATATTTTGAGGATGTTATCCACTGTATCATGAGCAGATAGTTCACATTCATAAACGCATACCTTCCTACGACAGGTCTCAAAATCTAATTTATTTCCCCGCTTCTGTTTTACATTATCATAGTATATTGTTATATAATCTCTCTTATGTTAATATTTACAAAATAAGAATCTTATTCCATTTGACAAGAGAACAAGGCTTTGAGTTTCTAAGTATCAGATAACAAAAAATAGAAGGCTGCCAGGCAAACTGTAGAACAGTAAAAGTGAGTTTGCATAATAGATTTGTGGCCTTTAAATAACAACATTAAGAACTTTGTGCATTCACGTGGATTGCTATCAGACTTCCCAAAAAAGCCCAAGCTCTCTCCTTTCAAAAGCTCACATTACTTCTCACACTGATTTATGAAAGCGCCAGCGCATTATGCTGCTTTTAAAACCCCACACTTCTCCCCAGTCCTATCTTGTCTTGTCACCCTGTCCACAAGCCTTTCAGCATGTTCAGTTCAAAGGACAAGTGTCAGGCAGGTAGGCTGGCGGGCCGACCAGTATGAGGTAGAGTGAATGAGTCACCGTGAAAGCCCAGCCTGCATTGAGCTGTGGCGGAGCCTGGCTATCAGACTCCCTCAGGTGGTGGGCTGGCTATAGGAGAACACCCTGTGTCAAGTCAGTCAGCTGTATGCGTCCTGCATGCACGGAGACTGCCCGTGGGAGTAGCTTTAGCTGCCAGCCTACTACGGCTGTAATTGGTGAGCCATGGAGCCTAACAGGGCTGGAGGGATGAAGGAAACATATGAAAAAAACAGAATCGCACTGGTGGAGGTGAGGGAGAGTGAGCAGCATGGAGGGAAAAGGATTGAGTAGGAAGAGAGGTGAGTTTGGGTAGAATTATACACTGTTTGGGTAATTGGTTGAGGAGCAAAGGTGTCCCTCACCTGCTACCTTTTACAGAGAGACAGAAGAAAGATGCAAGGAAAGAATCAGGAGGAGGGAAAGGAATGGAGGATGGGATGGGGTGAAGGAGTCAGGATAGGAGAAACGATAGCAGCTGCAAGACTGACATGTTTTCACGAGGTCATGGATTAAAACTTCACCCCAACTTATCACATGCCAGGAAACCAATTTAACTCAGAAACATAATTTCCTTCTCAGCGCTCTGACCTATGCCAGGTCTGGACGAGTAGCCAAACGCTATTTCACTTTTATTACATTTGGCACATTTTTGAACATGGGGGCTCCTGAAGAAGGTTCAACAGCCGGTGACATGACGAGTGAAGTATCTTGGCTTAAGTCAGAGAGAGAGAGAGAGAGAGAGAGAGAGAGAGAGATCTAATCACCTGCAGCAAAGTCTTAGAGATGGAAGAGATGGATGTTCTATTGCCAGGTCTGATTGATGACAGGACTATCATCTCACCAGGTCTGCAGCTTTCTGATGGAATGCTGGAAGTGTGAATCTATGGCGTTATTTTCCTGTCATAATGCGAGAGCACCATTTATCAGTTTGAGTGCATGATTTCCTTTTAAACGCTGCTTTCACACATGGATTTCCTCTACTCGTGCTTAAAACTATGTGCTCAGACTCAAAATACTCACGCACAAATCTCTCTGCTGGCGTATGGACCTCTCTGCTCTCGCACGAAACTTAATAGTGCCACAATCCCGCCAAAAATCCACCAATAGGAACGGGTTACTGTTTTGACCAATGAAATTTATCGCTGCGTCCACGCCTCCAGGCATTCTCATCGGCTTGTATACCCAGCTGGTGTATATATATATACATATATATATATATATATGTATNTTTTTTTTTTTTTTTAACTAGGAAGCTGGTGGTCTTTACGTTATATAATGTTATGATGTTGTCTACCTCCATGTTTTGTTTTTTAAAATAAAATAGCAGTTTATAGATTCACCAGATCATCTTGTTCTTACAGCACAGTGACCGGCCGTCAGCAGTGCGCTGGAGTTCAAAACCTTTTCCAATGCCTCAGGAGGATCGTTTCAGTCTGATGTATAATTTTATCCATTCAGTTCGGATTTCACATTTTCTAAGGATAGGCTACATAAAAGCCTGAGCTTTACTGATGATTTAGTCAACATTTCATTTATGTAATATCTGCAGTTGTAGAAACCACAAATGCTACTGCAGATTTAGAGAGATACAGTACTATATGTTGTTAATATCTCTCTAAATCTAGATGAAGAGGTAAGTATTTAATTTTCATATCTTTTCAAAGGCTTGCATATATACATTGTTGCTAGGAGGGCCACTGCAACGTAGGAGTGAGGGAGGGAGGGAGCAATTTGTAAAAACAAATAAATAAAATTATAATCTTAAAACATTTTTACAATATTTTTTATCACAAGAATACAAAAATAAGCAATGTCCTATTTTTTCATTTCAATTTTGACCACATTTAGTGAACCAGGTGGCCTTTTTCATCAGTTCATCATTCTGACAACATCATTGCCACTTTAGGAAGTTGCTGAGGTTACCGTATGTTACACTAGCAAGCAAGCTAATAGGAGCAGCTATCATAATGTTATACAGCTTGCTCATTAGCTACCTTACAAACTTTGAATGATGGATACGTTTCTGAAAAGGAGTACACCTGATGAAGATACAGAAGATGAAAATGGCCTAGTGGCAAAAAACAAAAAAAAACAAACAAAAAAAAAACAGNAATACAAACACACACACACACACACACACACACACACACTCAACAAATGTTTGAATATTTTGAATGAATATAGTTAATATTGAATATTGTGGTTAATGTTATTCAAATCTTGAGTATATACTGTATATTGAATATTAGATGAATATTAAATACTGAAACTAATACTGAGTGAATAAATTTGATTGAAAGTACACTGTAGGCATGAAGAATAATGAATCAGCCACATACTTGGTATGTGGCTGGGTAATATGTTTTGGGGGGCGGGGAGAGAGCAGGCAGCAGCTGGAGAATGCAACAATTTAGGGATTCTTGACATGATAAAGTTTGGGAACCCCTGGTCTAGACTATGAAGTCAGGGTAAAAGCAATCTAGGTAAAGCCCAGAGGACACAGAGGGAGGACATGTCCTTTTCTCCTTTCAGCACCTTCTCTGTCTACATGACTATGTCATTTTCTCCTCTCAGTTGTGATACCCCACCCTTGCAGTCTCCTTTCTTCATAATTGTCTCACACACCTCTCTCCTTTCTATTTCAGTTCCTTCCTTATCCCCTCTCCTGTAGTCCTCTGGGAAAAAATCATTAATGTTTAGCTGGGATTGACATAAAATTCTATCGTGGAAATTCAGCTAGCCTGACTGCAGTTTGGAGTTTAATTAAGGGTTACAGAATTTAATTCACCATAACACTGTTATAATCAGTTGTTGACAAGGTCAAGACAATGTCACTTTTCAGTACCTTGGAGATTTCTGCCTGCTCCTAAATATATAACCCTTTCTTTACTTTGTTCAGCTATAGTAAGGTTGTAATGTTTCCACAGGCACCTTAAGGGCCATACTGTCAGTTTTGCATTTTTAAGTCCAATATATACCACTTGCATACACATTATATTACTGACAACCAATTTCCAAAATGTAAACCCATATTTTAGTTTTCCTGTTATTTTTTTATTTTTTTTTTGTCAAATCCTCTAATCTTTTAAATCAAATGTTCAGGTGATACACCCATTACAATTCAGTGTTTAGCCTTCTAACTCTTATACAGGCACGGTCATTTCAATTTCTCAATAAAAGCCGTCTGCTCCTGGGACTATATTCCCTGGTGGAGACACATTGTCTTCCGTGCAGCTCCATGTTGGGCCGGATAAATAAATAAAGTTAGTTTGACAAAAATACTTAACAGATGTTTTGTTTGCTGTGATGGATTTATGTATCTCAAGATGTTTCAAGTTTATTTCTACAAGTTTATTTTTATAGCATACTGGAATGAACTGAAACCAATGGCAGACTGGAAGGTACAAAAAATTTAAAAAATGTACCCCTCCAGTAATATATTTTGGAAAATTGTCAGTAACGTAACATGAATGCAGGTTGTATTGGGCTCAAAGATGCAATATCGCCAATATTGCCCTTTAAAGCTTCAGTGTTAATATGTTATGCTAGGTTAAAACTGCACAGCATAATCAGTTTGCTAGTCACCTCAGTGTATGAAAGGTAGGATGTACATTGAGCCAGACAGTCTTTGTAATTTAGAACCAATCAGATACCATGCACTATTTGCATCAGGGTTGCTGGACCTGCGTTAACCAGCCTACCAAGAAATCTCCCACGACCCTACATGGTCAGTCTGCCTCTGCTGGCAAGATGAAGCTCTGCTTTACCAACAGTACTTCACACGAAGTGGTGCACCCTACAGGTTCAAACACTTATTGTACTGGGACCTATGTCAGACTGCTGTTCATAGACTTCATTTCAGCTTTCAACACAATTATCCCGGTCATTCTCATTAAAAAACTGCTGGACCTGCACCTCCCCCCCTCCACCTGTGCATGGATAAAGAACTT
>VXCM01004009.1:0-52864 GCA_014773175.1 Lucifuga dentata
GATGATTCGCTGTGGTGACCCCTGAAGGGAAAAGCCGAAAGGAAAAGAAGAAGAAGAAGAAGACTGGTAAACATGATATTTATTTCAGCAGCTGATTACCGTAACTGACATTAACTTTTCTGGACTCCTCTTCCTTGTCTGAATCGCCAAACAGTTCACTGTGTAATGTACTGTACCATTATAAGTTTGTCTCTAATTGGCCCATTCTTTTGTCTTTGACCAATCACAACAATGCTTACTGGGTGCTGCAAAATGTGCATAAGATGTTTAGTCAGGAAATATCTCATTCTAAGGTATGATAAATAGACATCAATACATCCTCTGAACTCCTGTGTGTCCCATTAGCAGGGCTCTGTTAGCTAGCATTGTGAGAATTCATATTTATTTTTTATTTTACTTAATTTTGGACATGATCTGTCATTTTATTCCTCTCAGTAATACAATCAGGACTGAAGGAGTACATGTTCAGTCACTCCTTTCACTTCTTTAACCCTCTGGAGTCTCAAATTTTCAGTTAATTTTCAAGAAAGTTCTTCATTCTAGAAAAAAAATACAATCTGAAAGATTTTGAAAACAAAACCAAAAACAAATAAAATTATAAAATGTCATCACTTTTCTATGTGATTCTAGAAGATTCTAGAAAATAAAAGAAAGTCTTCAAAAATCAGCAAACGATGTGTCAAAAGTGACTTTAGACTGTGGAGGGTTAAATGAAAAAAACAAAAATCTAATTTAATTGTATGTACTATGTATTATTTCAACATGAAAGGACAAATATTAAGAATTAATCATAATCGTGGCCTTATTGTGGTGATACGATGAGGGTGGACGACATTAAATCTTTTCATAATATCATCCATCCATCCATCCATCCATTATCCGGGTCCAGGTCGCGGTGGCAGCAGACTAAGCAGACCGGCCCACACTTCCCTGTCCCCGGCCAGGCCCTCTAACTCCTCCTGGGGGACTCCGAGGCGTTCCCAGGCCAGCCGGGACATGTAATCCCTCCAGCGTGTCCTGGGTCTTCCCCGGGGCCTCTTCCTAGTTGGATGTGCCTGGAAATCACTACCCCAGACGGAGGAGTTTAGATATCTCGGGGTCTTGTTCATGAGTGAGGGTAGGATGGAACGTGAGATTGATAGACGGATTGGTGCAGCGTCCGAGGTCCTACGGACGCTGTACCGGACCGTCATGGTGAAGAGGGAGCTGAGCCAGAAGGCGAGGCTCTCAATTTACCAATCAATCTACATTCCTATCCTCACCTATGGTCATGAGCTCTGGGTAGTGACCGAAAAGACAAGATCGTGGATACAAGCAGCGGAAATGAGGTTCCTCCGTAGGGTGTCTGGGCTCACTCTCAGGGACAGGGTGAGAAGCTCGGACATCTGGGAGGGACTCAGAGTAGAGCTGCTGCTCCTCCGCATCGAAAGGAGTCAGTTGAGGTGGTTCAGGCACCTAATAAGGATGCCCCCTGGTCTATCTTTTTATAATACGAAGAAGTGAATTATGAGGTGCAGGAGAAAAAAATATGTTATTAATAATGAACATTGTTGATGTTTGTAATATAGGAAAGCTAAAAAAAAAAAGTACACATCAGTCATCAGAGCAACAGAGAATTATTAGTGTTCTGCAGTCTAAAACTATACATTTATCTGTGTCTTTATTCACTATAGCCTAAAGAAAGGATGGATGTTATAGCCTTGTAAGTAAAGCTGTGTAAAAACTGTGTGTATGTGTGTGTGTGTTTGTTGTGCAGCTAATGGACTAAACCCATTATGCCAAAGTAAAGGGTTGTGTGTAATAGTTTTAAACCTCATGGCCAAACAATAAGACATTAAAGTGAGGTCTACTGTGAATTATATTTAATAGCACAAATGAGGAAAAAAAGGAAAAGAAAGGAAAGAAGGAAAGAGAGACAGAGAGAGAGAGAGAGAGAGAGAGAGAGAGAGAGAGAGAGAGAGAGTGTGTGTGTGTGTGTGTGTGAGAATGTGTGTGGGTAGGTTATAGATGGTTTGTATTTGTATGTGAAATTGAGCGAAGTGCTTTATGAGGTAGAGGATGTCTGAATGTTTTGGGGAAAATGTATGTGCTTCCATATGTGCATGAGACTGTGTGTGTGTGTGTGTGTGTGAGAGAGAGAGAGAGTGTGAGTGTGAGCGAGTGATAGAGAGAAGGAAAAAAGAGCAGGCATTCCTCAGTTGGAGGTGCCATTATGGAAATGGGAATTAGATTTACGCTGCTGCAGTGTGCAGGCGTGCACGCACGTGCACGCACACACACACACACACGCAGGGATTCCACTGTTATTTCCTCCACCCTGTGCACTGACAGCAGTGGTTATGTATTCATAACTAACCTAGCGACATGTACTTCTGTTCCACACACACACACACACACACACACACACACAGATTAAAAGTCAACACATTTCTATGTTACACACAACTTATGAAGCATAATTGTCAATATTTACAGAACAGAATCTTTTTTTACAGTAAAATGCCTATCCTCTCTCGTATTTGTGTGTGTGTGTGTGTGTGTGTGTGTTTGTCTGTCTGTCTGTATATTGAGTGTGTATGTGTGTGTATGTGTGTGTGTGTGTGTGTTTGTGTGTGTGTGTGCGCGCATGTCCTCTATCTCTCGCCTGGTCTCAGTATTTCTCCGTGGGGTGCTGTTGTGGCTATTTGACTCTGTGAGTGATGTGCCTCTGCAATATTGCGTATGACTGCTGTGTGTGTGTGTGTGTGTGTCTGGGGCCTGGTCAAGAGACCTGAGGGGCACTGATTAATTTAGCAGGCTATTGGTGGTAACAGACTGCCTTGAGGTATGACTCTCTGGGCAAAATATAAATACCTCTCTCTCACACACACACACACACACACACACACACACACACACACACACACACACANACACACACACACACACAGGCTGCCAAAATGTGGTCATACATTAGCAGCAAGGTGTGTGTTTATGTACACAGCCTCTGAGAGACGGGAAAGTGAGGCACTGAAAGACAGGGAGAATACACACACACATGCACACACACACACACACACTCAAGTTGGCAGTGCGCTGAGCATGTGTGTGTCCTCAGAGGGAGACATGGTGAAGAACAGAAAGAAAAACAGAGTAAATGGAAGGAGTGGAAGAATGTGTCAAGTTGAGATCTTGTCATGTTTCTGCTGCCATAGCAACATTTTGGCAGCCAGAGACAGTGAGTGGTGTGTGTGTGTATGTGTGTGTGTGTGTGTGTGTGTGTGTGTGTGTGTGTGTGTGTTTGTGTGTGTGTGTGTGTGTGTGCACGGTAGAGCAGCAGGTGTAATGAGTTGTCATAAACAATATATTTCGTTACGGTTAACCATGTCACATTAGGTGCCACCTCAGCTGAACTCCTGGCTGGGAAGTTTGCACAGAATATAAAGTAAAGAATTATAGTGTTTACACAGTGTAAATCTGGTTTCACTCCAGTTTAATTTACATCAGCTGTGTTCACTTAAGCTTCATTCATTTCAGATAAACTCAGTTCATTACAATTCACCATTGCAGCACGGATGCAGATAAATATAGCAGTAAATATATATAAATATATATTCCAGAAAACTATATTCAGTAACTTCTAGGTATGATGTTAAACATTACATTTCCTTTAAGAAGATATTAAAGCTCAAACTCAGGTAAGTTTTTGTGTCTTACATCAAAGTTGTCCTTTGTTTTACTTGTATTGCCATAAAAAAACACCATCTCAGGTAGAGCTGAATCATCATTTGTTTTTCACTTAACGCAAATACTGCTGGATGATTCCAAATGATGTGTTTTTTATTTTTTTTATTGTTTGATTTGTTTTCCTTGTTTTTCTTTTCATTTTTATTATTATTGTTTGATATTTTTTCATTTTTGTTCTTTTTTTGATCATAATTTTTTTCCTTATTTTATGTATGTATGTATTTATTTATTTATTCATGTTTTATTTTTTATTATTACTTTTCCCCTTTTTTAAAACTTATTTAACTAGTGCAGTGCCGTTGAAAACCGGGCTAGGCCGGACTTTATGGTGTGCGCCGCAGCCTGCCATAAGTGGCCGTGGAGCGGAGCGTATCCTGCCGCGTGGACTGCTTTTTTACCGGCACAGCTAAATTCCAGAACCGCTCATCCAAACAGCTTCACAGGCGACACTGGACTATCTTGGGTCCTGAACAATAAACCTGCTGAATTTCAACTTCATACAGTGTCAGGTTCTAGAGATGTTGGTGCCNGGTCCTGAACAATAAACCTGCTGAATTTCAACTTCATACAGTGTCAGGTTCTAGAGATGTTGGTGCCACAGACAGAGATTTCTGCCTTTATAGTGAGATTTTTATTAATAATATTATTTTTCCTCCCTTACTGTGAGCCCACCTAGGTGTGCACAGAGGCAGTGTGTTGCATTAAAATTGCAGGGAAGGTGAGGCAGGGGCACACTTCCCTTAACACAAATCCTGCCGAATGATCCCAAATGATCTGCTTTTAGTATCGCCAGTCAGCATTAAGCATAAATGTAGATGAAATTACCAGAGAGAGGACAATTTAAAGAAAAAATGAAGATGATTTTAGAAACAGCATGCTATTCGCTGGCTTATAACAGCTTCGAGCGTTAAACGTGTCTTAGGCTGGTTTCACATAAGCGTTGACCTTTGCGTCCACTGCCTCTGCTTGTACATGATCGGACTCAACCAAGCGCTGACAGGAAGAATAGAATAGAATAGCTTTATTGTCATTATACATAACATATAATGAAATTACAGGTGCTTCTCCCTTAGTGCAGAAATATAAAGTATAAAAAGAATAAAAACAACTTTGTACACATCTATTTATTTATGTATATGTCGCTGATGAAGTGTTGACGGTTAACAGTTTTTACCGTGGATGTCTCAAAGAAGGCTCTGGCTCTCATTCTCTTTCGAAGAAGAAAAGCGAAAAAATGGTGGATGTGGGTGCATGATCAGATCACGATACAATTTTTGAAGTTGCATTGTACAACTCGGGAAATCGCTCTACACGGGTTATGAGCTTCTCCTCTGTTGTTGTGTTGCTTATGCGTACAGCTGTCCTCTGATTGGTTGAACGTTGGGCGGAAAGGTCAAAGTTGAGTTTGGTTGAACTTTGAGCGCAGCGTCAATATGGAGAATCCGAGCGCCCCACTCACTCAAGGTGGTGTGCCACGACTTTGGGAGTTGCCGCTCAGCAGGGGTGGACTTAGTGATTTTGGGGCCCTAGGAACACAAGTATGGGGCCCTCTTCATCTCTCCATTATTCTCACCCAAACATATTAACCAAAACAATTGTGACCTTCTGTAAGAAAAGGAAATATGTCTTCAATTTAACAAAGGCAACAAAATGAAGGCACTAACACATCATCTGCATGTAACTGTTATTGTTTGTAAATCTGCAGCTATCGTTATTTTTACGGGAAATTCTGTCCTTGACCTGAACTGGCATTAGCACTTATGCTGATTCCCATGGCAGAGAGAAAAAGGAAGTTACCTTTTGGAGTTTTGCAACAAATCTCTTACTTTTCTCTCATTTTTTTCCATTTCTCTCCTCCACTGGGGAAACAGCCGTTCATTTAGTTTATTCTCTTTAGCTTCTGCGTTATCTCTGAAGTTGTTTCTCTGTGCTCTCTTACTTCCTGACATGCTGTATTCACAGTTGTGCAGTGATGATGGAATAGTCCATTTTAGTCTTGAATAAAGGGGGAGGCTGTGTTGACACATAATAAGTGCTGTAATGGCATTTTGTGGAAGATATTTTGGTTGGCATAAATTACAATGAAAACATCAACTGACATATAATTTATATTAATGGGCCTTTCGTGGCCCCTGCCCGGCTGGGGCTCTTAGCAGCTGCCTGTCTTGCCTAATGATAAAGTCCGCCTCTGCCGCTTAGCTCCCAGTACTAAACAATGGAACGCCCAGATCAGCGCAACGCTCACGTTTATCATGTGAAACCAGCTTTACACATCCAAATCTTCAGGTTTCACCGGTAAAGCAGCATATGCATACAGTATGTTCCATAAGTTGTGTAAAATGTCAACATTTAGACTCTGATTTGCAATGCTTGCTGCTACCCACACGCTGCAGTCTGGTGGAAGAAGACTGTGGAAGTAACAGGCAACCCTGTTATACAAGCTGACATTTTATTGGAATAAGTGATGCCTGGTGAATCATATCTCCTGAAAGCTGAATTTATAAGTAAACTCCAAGCTTCAGATAAAAGCAAATATTCAGGACCCACTACCCACCTGTTAGATAAAGTGGGAGATAAGGCTGATTATTTTACAGAATTTCACACAGAATTTCATATATACACAGTATACATATTTTATATTGCAGTGGTGATTGTATATTTTTTACATTTGACTGCACAGAGATGGTAATGCGTTACATTTACTTAAGTAACCTTTTTCACGAAGTTGTACTTTACTGAGTAGTTTTATTGCAGGATACTTTTAACTCATACTTGAGTATATTTATGAAGAAAAAATATACTTTTACTCCGTTACATTTGGTCACACTCTTTGCGTTACTTTTGATTTCACCGTTTGAATTCAGTCACGTTCAGTGTTTCTCTCATTGTCAGACACTACACTGTCTGCTTCAGCTCTGAAGTAGCCACGCCCCCACCCTCTATTTCCATGGTTTCACCTGGAGCAGAACAGTCATGACAGAATCAACAGCAGGAGGTTTAGAAGAGGCACATCCCTGGCCACACATCCAAACACTGTTTTCTTTTCAGACTACCAAAACCAACAGTTACATAATGCGTTGCGACTTTGTCTCGTTAAAAATGTGACATTTCAGCTTCTAAGAATCAACATGGAACTTGAGGAAATGTGGCGGTAAGCTGCAACATTAGCTACTTAGCTAGCTGCTGCTGCTAATGCTAACTCAAGTTTTCCTGTCCTATTTGAGTAAATTCATGAAGCTAACCTAGCTAACTGTCTTAACTATCTGCTACTGCTAATGCTAACTCAAGTTTTCCTATTCTGTTCTGAGTAAATTCATGAAGCTAACCTAGCTAACTGTCTTAGCTAGCTGCTGCTGCTAATGCTAACTCAAGTTTTCTTGTTCTATTCTGAGTAAATTCATGAAGCTAACCTAGCTAACTGTCTTGGGGCCAGGCCAGAATTGTCATGATTTGTTATGTGGTAAATATTTTATTTATTACTGTCTACTGTTTCTTTATATGATATGATTTGGATTGTATTAGAAGCTACATATGGCTACTTTGCAGTTTTTTTTCCCTCAGATGAGCACTTTATAGCTTGTTGATTATTCTAAAGAATAAGCTTGATCAAAGTTACTCACTACTCAAGTAATCTTTTTATAGATACTTTCTTACTCTCACTCAAGTCATTATTTTGGTGAGTACTCTTACTTTTGAGTCACTATTATCATAAAGTAACAATACTTTTACTTGAGTACAGTTTCTGGCTACTCTACCATCTCTGGCTCTGCATCTTTTGTCATTTCAGCTGCAGTCTGGTGGAAGAAGACTGCAGAAGTAACAGGCATCCCTGTTATACAAGCTGACATTTTATTGGAATAAGTGATGCCTAGTGAATCATATCTCCTGCAGGCTGATTGTAGCAGGTTGTGCTAAATAATTTTCCTTTGCTTATTTGGTGCTGATTCTCTCCCTTCTTCTTTCAATTATGATTTCCATAAAGCCGCCACAGATTCCAGAAGAATGATACATGAAGCCATAAGACATATTTTACAGTTCCAATCCAGCATGTCTATTTTATTTTGGATCTAACTCGAAGCATCGCTGTAGTCGGTCCTTGAGATTTGAATGATTAATCACAATATTTTCCATTTTCATGTGCACATGTGTAAGAGTGTGCATTCATTTTTAACGATTCAGTTCTAAGTTAACTTCTTCGCCAACATAAACACCCGTTTAACATCTGCTATCTCTACAACCACACTCTTCCTCCCTCCCTCTCCGTCTCTCACACTGACAACCTCCCCTCCCCTCCTCTTTTTTCTCCTCTCCCTGCATCACTTCCTACTTCTCTCCTCCAGTCACTTTTCTCTTCTCTCCAGGTCACATTTGGCAACATAAATGTTATGAGACATCTAGTTTTGTGCAAGAAAGTGGATGCTGTTTTTTTAAATTCCAGCCTCTTGTTGCTGCCTGGCTGTAATTATGATTTTTAATTGGGCCTACAGAGGCTCTGAGAAGTGTGTGTGTGTGTTCATATGTATGGGAGTGAGGCTGTGCGTGTGTTGAGCTGAATATTAAACAAACCTGCCTTCAGACTGCAGCAAAGTTTAGTTAAAAATTAAGAAGTTTCTTATTGAAATTGCATGTTGAGGGTGAAATCTAATCAGTGGCTAATGAGCAATTAGCAGCAGGTTGTGTACATGAAACTAATCATCACCTGGACTTTATGAATCCAAAGTGTGCTAATTTTAGACATGACATCACAGGTTGGTTTTGATGATAAATTCTGATAGGGCTTCATTATAACATACAGACCTTTATCAGCTTAAAAAAAACACCCTCTAACACTCTAACGTGGGCTCCAGCATTAATCAATCTTTCTCAGCTTGTTGATTATTTATAGATGGTTATTGATGGAATTTATGGCTGGAGGGGAAAAAAAAAGGCAAATGCAGAAAAGAAAAGACAACACTCAATGTTATGAAAAATTCATCAGTCTTTCCCAACTACAGTTTGCCTCAGGAGGATGCAAAGACATGTATAATTCATCTAGACATATGCATTTACTGGTGTGCAAATAGTACTTTTCACTTTTTTAGTTAGCAGGGTTGCGTCAGATTTGGAGTTGATCTGCAGTATTACAAAGAAAAGGAAAAAAAAAAGGCCATTACACACCAGAGGTGAATAATTTGTGCGAACATTTAATACATTAATAATATTTTTTGAACTTACTAAATTAACTTCTTCACCAACATAAACACCCGTTAATGGAGCCTTTCACATCAAACAGAGTTTTACTTGACAAAATTACAGCATTTATTTTTTCGGATCAAGCTCGATTTTTCCAACTTTTTGCCTGCAAATACAAATCAAAGCCTTGTTTGCTGGTAATGTCACATTCAAAACATGAAACCTGGCGGAAAGTCTGATTGTTTTTGTGTCGCAGAACGCTGTCCTGTGGAATAAAACGGACAAAAATGATAAAGACGATGAGTACAAAGACAACGTAGCTTCATTATGACAACAGTCATAATGAATATTTAGCTAAGGTCATCCTGAAATATGTTCAGAAGTGGCCATGATAGAGCTTTAATTCCTGTATCAGGCTCCTCCCCCTTCCTGTCTGATGAATGCGGAACCTCCGTTTTTTTCCTGCTTTTGTTGCTAAATCAGGACTATCATCACGTTGCTGACTCAGCTTTTTTGTTGGGTGTTTTTTTTTTGGCATGAACTCGTACAATTATTGGCAAAAATCGCGTCACGTTTAGTCTGAAAAAATTTATGCGACAAATTCGCATCCAAAAGTTGCACTTCCGTGTCATTTATTCGCATCGCTCTTGGTACGTAACGGCCCTTAGGCTAGGTGATGTTTTCTCTCACTGTATCTGCGTTTTTATTTCAGATTTTATCGTGAAGAGGTCGGCGACGACAGAACAGCATAAACCAGCTGTGACATTTCATAAAACAGCAGAAGAAAAGCTCGAGAGAAATATCCACTCGACAAAGTAAAATCTGTTGGGGTAATGTGGTACGGGTAGGGCTTGTTCTAACAGAGTTGTGTGTGTGTGTGTGTACACATACAGGCAAACACACACACACATTTAAACTCTCTCAGATGGCAGTATAGTGGCCCAAAGGCCTCCATAAAGCCAAAGGGCTTGTACCAAAACCAACCGTCTGTGACACTCGTCTGAAGAGAAGGTCACTCTCTACAAACAGGCACACACACACACACACACACACACACACACACACACGGTATGTGAGAAGATCCCTTGGTGCCCATGGCTTTTAATTCTCTCTCCTTGTCATGCCTGACTGGCACCACCAAGGCCAACACACAAACAGATGCACACACACACACATGCACACACACGTGCGCACACACACACATGCACACACACACACAGACACACATACACCAATGAAATACCCTCACCTCTGTAATTTGTTAGTAAAATGGGTGATGGTTATACAGTCCAATCCAGGCTTAACGACATGTGCAAGTACAGGTGGTGATAGGCACATGCACATACTACACGCATACTCTCACACACACACTCACACACACACACACAAGAATCTGACATTGGTCTGCGATACGGTTATTTTCTCTCTCACACTGATTCTAACACCTTCGCGCCTGCTTTACTCCCTCAGAAGTCAGCCTGGCATTGAGCTTTCACCCTTCAGGCGATCGAGTCTTATAACCTCTCCGTGTCGTCAATCTGTCTTTATTGTTGCCTCAGACGTCGCGGCTAAGCTTTAGCGGAGTTAGTAGATTGAGTGATAAACTTGGACTTCTGTCTTCATTAGAAACCGTCTGAGTTTGATACGAGCCGTTATATGAGAGAGAGAGAGAGAGGAAGGATAATCATAGCTATCTTTTCCTGTGATAAGCATTACCTGAGGAGATTGATGTTTAGCATTTGCTTTTTTAATGGATCCTTACTAAACTGACTAAATTGAGCGTGGACATTCATTTTGCAGATTGATCACTTTGTAGTTTCTACATTATGAAAGAGAACGTTGCTACACAGGAAATACATATCTTTAAATGTTTTCTGTTTGGAACCTTTAAATTTTCCCCCTTCTGATGGAGTCTGCGTTAGTCTGATGCTTGTGATGGACCTCTGCGTTGATACAGGAAGAAAAAAATCACTAAAGATCAATAAAGATGCAGCGATGCTTAGTGATTCAGCTGCATCAATCCGATTGTTAAAATCGATTATCGATTATTTTGATTTTGATATTTTTGGTGGGAATCCCCTCATGCTGAAGTTTATAGCTAAACATGCAAAAGTTTAGCTAAACATACTGAAGTTTAGCTGAATGTGCTGAAGTTTAGCTAAACACACTTAAGTTTTGCTGAACATGCTGAAGTTTAGCTGAATGTGCTGAAGTTTAGCTAAACACACTTAAGTTTTGCTGAACATGCTGGCGCTTAGTTCAACACGCTGAAATTTAGCTAAACATGCTGAAGTTTCGCTGAATGTGCTGAAGTTTAGCTAAACATGCTAAGTTTAGCTAAACACACTTAAGTTTTGCTGAACATGCTGGCGCTTAGTTCAACACGCTGAAGTTTAGCTAAACATGCTGAAGTTTAGCTAAACACGCTGAAGTTTAGCTAAACATGCTGAAATTTAGCTAAACATGCTGAAGTTTCGCTGAATGTGCTGAAGTTTAGCTAAACACGCTAAGTTTAGCTAAACACACTTAAGTTTAGCTGTATCAACACGCTGAACTTTAGCTAAACGTGCTGAAGTTTACTAAACACTCTGAAGTTTTACTAATCATGCTGAAGTTTAGCTAACGTGCTGAAATTTAGCTAAATGTACTGAAGTTTAGCAAAACATTCTTAAGTTTAGCTAAATGCTATATGTACAGAGCGCGTTCAGTCAGTAGCATTCTGCACATACATTGACGCTGTACTCTGATTTTTTGTCTGTATTAATATTCAGGCAATAATGTGAATAATACAATTAAATGATGGAGTTAATAGGATGCCGCGGTTCACAGAATATACATAATATGTACGTTATACTCCGCTAATCATTGTATGAGTGAGAGTCTGCCAGGTGAGACAACGCGTGTTCAGTCAAGTTAAAAAGAAAATAATAAAAATGTTGTATTTAATTCAGTGTATCAAAATAATCAAATCGAATCGTGGTGAAAATTAAAGACTTCCCATTGCTTTGAATAATTTCCTAATTAATCGTAATCAAATCAAATCGCCGTGGAGACAAAGATTCACACCGCTAGTCGCACAGGATTATTGCTGTCAGAGGATCTCAGAAGTTTACAAATACAGAAGGGTAATTCAGTCCAAGGCTTTACTTTACAGATTCCAATTACAGGAGCTCTTCCAGCAGCATTTATTCCTTTAATGTGGTGCTTCAGTCATCGTAAGGCAAATAAACGAGAAAATTACATTTACGTTCATAGCATCTTAGCGGGATTATCTCTTTTTATGAGCATATCAATTTGATACCACTTATGTGTATTATGTCAGTCTGAAAAGATAGATAAGCTGTTCATACAGATATAACACAATCCCTGCACACTCTCTGTGTGTGTGTGTGTGTGTGTGTGTCAGTCAGTCAGCCTGACAAACACTGTTGGTGGGTNCACTCTCTGTGTGTGTGTGTGTGTGTGTGTGTCAGTCAGTCAGCCTGACAAACACTGTTGGTGGGTTGTCCTTGTTTCAGAGCTGAGGCTGTGTTTATCTGAGGCTGTTAGGCCATAACGCCAACATCACCCAGAGCAGATGAGCCTTGAAATTCATTTTGGAAGAACAAGAAATAAAAAGTTGTTGTTTTTTTTCCTTCTCGCTCTTCACTTCTTTCCTCTGCTGTCCTCATCTATACCTCTCTCTTGTCTCTGCATCTCTCTCTCTCTCTCCCGCCATTCTTATTCTATTTCATGTTTGGGCAAATGAGACCGCCTGTTCTCTAAGTTTTTCTTTTTTTTCCTTTCTTTTTTTTTTTTGTTCGGTGGGTTTGTGTGTACGTGAATGAGAATGATGGCTTTTTCTGTTATGTTGTGGCCGATTAAATTTGAAATGGGGAAAGGGAGAAAAGTGGATGGAGAGGAAATGAAAGAGGAATGAAAGAAAGGGAAAGGGAGGGATATTATGAAGGAGGAAGCAATGGCACAAGGGGAGGATTGCACAGGAAGCAGAAGGGGTATGTCCTTATGTATGTGTGTGTGTGTGTGTGTGTGCCAGGGCCAGGTGGGACATGACAGTTGCTCGCATCCAGTCTGCAATTTATATTAATGCAACTATATAGGTTAGAGGTGAGAAGTGGAACACGCTCCCATGCTTGTTCCTGTGAAATACACACAGAATACACACACATGCACACACTTCATTTTTTTTCCATTTGTATCACACCCACACACGGAAAAATCTGTCACACTTGCACGTATGTACACTTGTGCACACAGACAGCTCATGGCGGCGTTGCCAGCTAACAACATTGACTCAAGTGTTGATTAATTAGTTAGAGAAAAGAAGATAAGACATCAAAAAGATGGTGTGTGTGTGTGTGTGTGTGTGTGTGTGTGTGTGTGTGTGTGTGAGAGAGAGAGAGAGAGAGAGTACATTACGACAAAGGTTTGCATGTGACACAACAGGAGTGAGAGACACTAACAGTCTTCATGCAAAGTGTGTGTGACAGATAGTAAGAAACAGCCTGGATGTGTTCACATATATGTGTGTGTGTCTGTGTGTGTGTGTGTGAGAGTGATTTAATGAGAGCGTTACACAGCATTGTGTATTGTCGTGAATAAATAAGATGAATTTGTGTTTATGAAATAAATTCTACCTCATTGAAACCATACGTACCCTAAAGGGACATAAAAAAAAAAAAAATAGCTAGTTCCTCGTGTGCACGAGAAACCTTTTCCTGTAACTGCATATCCTCCTTTAATTGGTTGATGATACTGTCTGATATATTTTGGGATCTCAAAAAGGCAAATATATCTTGGTCTGCTGTCATTCTGTGTGTCTACGCATCACCAAGTCATACCAGAATTTCTGCCAGAAATGGTTTCTCTGGTCATACTATCACGTGCACATCAGATGTTACAGGAACCCATATCTCGTGCGCACCAGAAACTAGAAATAAAAAATATGTCCCTTTAGGGGTTCCCTAAAACTGGGAGAGACTGGGAGTTTGACTCATTAGCAAATTTTGCAGGGTGCTGAAAGTGGAAGTCAGGAACTGCAGCATTGCATTATTTTTTTGTGTTTCCACGTTAGATGAATTTACGGAGCCTCTAAAGGGACGTCGGAGAGGTAAAAAATATCAATGGAAGGAAGAAAAACAAGTCCTTTTGTGACATAACATGGAAGTTTTAAGATAACACAAACTTTTTGTGAGATAATGCAAAACTTTTACAAGATCTCACAAAAGCATTGCATTATCTCGCAATACCAAGCTCACAGTAAAACTTGACAAATTGGTCCATTGTTGCCTAGCAACGGCGTGCATTAGAGTGACTGTGGTGTTGCACTTTCACTCAATGAAGGGTCAAGCTCTATCTTTTGCGAGATCTCCCAACATATTTGCATTATAACGCAAAAGTTTTGCGAGGACACAAAAGGACTTGCTATTTTTTTTCCTTCCACAGATATTTTTTCCCTTCCCGTGTCCCCTTAGCGGTTCGGTACGAATTAGACTGAATACAGGTTAAAAAGCTGTCGCATCATTAGACGCTCACACCTGCTCTTTGCCAGCAACAGTTTACTTTGTAATCTGCTGTTGTTCAGTGTTTGATTGTATGCTTTGAGGATGAAAAAAAAAAAGAGTCTGCAGTGGTGAAAAATTGACTGAAAAAGCCAGAAACCAAACCACGAAAAAAAAAAAGAAGGAAACAAAATAAAAGTAAAGCTTCACTTTTGGTTCTCTCACTATTGCACTGCAGGCAGCCACAGCAGCAATCCTTAAACTTCATGCTACGGCACCTGAAAACTCCCGCGTAAGCCCTTTTATCCAGTGGTGAGTGGCCATGATCCTGATAATACACTCTGATATAGAAAATCACGGCCACGGTGGTGAAAATGTCTTCTTCGCTCAAGTGCGCTGGTGCAGCGAACTCCCCTCACACGACGTTCTGCTCCCAAGCTGTATACATTCACCAAAACCCAAAAATGACCTTTTCAAATGTCACGTATTGAAAGTCATAACGAACTTATTTGGAGGTAGAATAAAGTGTGTGAGCTCCGGTATCGCTGCAATATATGGTGATATATTGTCACAGTTATCGAACTGGAGACCCGACTCATCCAGCATGTGACCCGTTCTGAAGCTGGAATAATGGTCTGAGTGGGAGGAAGCAACTTTCAACCTCATTATCAAGGAGGAGCTGGACAACTCCATTGTGTTTTTGTGTGTGGGAGGTGTGTCCTTCCTGCTCTTCATTTAATTGCATGTGTGTGTGTGTGTGTGTGTTCATGCAGTCTTGCCAAGCAGATGAAGATTACAGCCTAGAAAGTGGCTGCTATCTGATAACAGATAACAGGTTCATGGTGGCAAGTGGAAGAAAACACCTAATTATTTTTCTTTATTGCCAAGTGTGTGTGTGTGTGTGTGTGTGTGTGTGTGTGTGTGTGTGTGTGTGTGTGCACGTACATGTGCACAGGTTTTTACATTCATTACTGGGTGAAACGTAAAGCTGTTCATTTTATAGGGATCATATGTTTTGAGCTCTACAGTGCTAATCACCTGCAGAGGGAGAGAGAGAGAGGGAGAAAGAAAGAGTAGGTGGAGGAGGAAGTAAAAAGACAAAAGGATGAGAGGACTTCAAGATGGAGAACAAGCAGTAAGAGCGGATGGAGAGGATGTGGATGAACGAGAGTTGGTAAAAGTCGTTTGGACAAAAAAAGGTTTTAGTTACAGAGGTGCGGTGAAGGAGAAGAGCGAAAAAATGGAGGGAGTGAGGGGTTGGAGCGTACACCAAACTGATGAACAAGACATATGGAAGGGGAGCAATTACAATGGAGGAAGAAAAAAGAGGAAGGAACGAGGGATGCAGAATGGAAAGGAGTGAGGGAGGGAAATTGAGAGAGAAGCAGAGGATAAACCTTAGCTGTCAAGATCTCATCAGAGGAAAGCACAGCCTGAGGGCAATGCTACCTCCTACTAGTAACACTGGATTAATCACTCGTACACACACACACATGCATACACAAAATCCATGGGAAATAGAAATGGTTATCTAGCAGCACATTAAATAGGATCTGTAGGATTATTGAATGGCTAGCACTAACTTGTGTTTGCATCTGGTTGATGTGTGTGTGTGTGTGTGTGTGTGTGTGTGTGCATGTGTGTGTGTGCCTGTCTGTATTATTGACTTATAGGTAATGCCAGCTTTGTTTCATTAAGGCTTTACTGCAGCAGTTATTGACAGGTGTGTGCGTGTGAGACTTTCTATCCACTTATGTATCGTGGAATTAAAATCGTCTGCGTCAGGGAAATCACGGGTCATTTCCTTCTTTTTTTCTTTCACTAAAGGTGGTAGAGAAAGAAACCGACCCATAATCGAAGCAGGTCAAACATTACTGTATCATATACTCATATATAAGCCGACCCCCTGATGTTGTTCCATCAATTTATTTGTTTAGCAAATTACCTGTTTTNCATATATAAGCCGACCCCCTGATGTTGTTCCATCAATTTATTTGTTTAGCAAATTACCTGTTTTTCAAATTACCTGGGTATTGTCATAGTATTCTGTGATTCTCTGAAAATAATCCACGTACCGGTAAACATGATATTTATTTCAGCAGCTGATTACCGTAACTGACCAATCACAGCAGAGCTTACTGGCCGCTGCAAAATGTGCTGATAAGATATTTAGTCAGGAAATATCTCATTCTAAGGTATGATTTAAACTATTTTCCATGGGTAGTGGTAATGGTAGTATTTCCATATCTGGAAATTTCCTTCTCTGGGATCAAATTTGAATTTCTCCTGTATAAGCCGAGCCCCGATTTACTTTGTGAAATTTGGTAATAAAAACTCAGCTTATACTCGAGTATATACAGTAATTCACATGTACCTGCTGCGGCTGTGCGTTGTTGTTTGTACCAGGGCCGTTTTTTGGTTGAGGCAACCTAGGCAGTTGCTAGGACGCCACCTACTGGAGGGACATCAAAGACGGGATTTTTTTTTTTTTTTTNTTTTTTTTTTTTTTTGTCTCTTCACAGCATTATTATACATCATTATACTGCATTATTTTTTTGTCTCTGAATTTTGTCGTCATTTTTCTATGCATGTGTTTGGGGAATGGGGGTCGGGGCTGAAGATGTCTCACCTAGAACACCAAAGTGGTTAGAATCGGCTCTGGTCGAGAGCCATCAGAAGCCATGTTAACACAGACGAGCAAAGAGAAACAATCAACCAGAGGAGGAAACGAACAAGCGTCCCAGAAGAAATTGTGATATTTTACACAAAATGTAGATGATCACTTTCCTCCTTTCTCCCTTCCTTTTTTTTTTTACTAATCTGTCCTCCCGTCCGTTACCCTCTCTCTCATCTTTGCTCTTTTATGTCATCTCTCTTCTCTCTTTTTGATGATGTGTGTTGATGAGTGTCGCTTCTCCTGAAACGTAGTCGAACTTTGTAGAACAACGGAGCCTTTATAAAGGGGCGTTAGTTATGCTTCCTTTCCAGAAGTCATATTGTCACAAACTACTTCAAAGTTATAAATGATGTATCCTTGCTTTGATTCTTTTCACAGCTGCTTGTCTTTAATTGGCTTGGCTACGTCCCTGAGTGTGTGTGTGTGTGTTTAAATTAAGTAGAAAAGTTATATTTGTGTCATTCTTCGCAGATTTAAGTAAGCCTGAGTGTATTCGGCAGTGCAGACAGGAATCCTAAAGGTGTGTGTGCATAAAACCGTTGTGTGTGTTTGTATGTGTGTGAGGGATAGGACAGGTTTTGATGATAAATCTGTGTGTGTGTGTGTGTTTTGAAATGAGGGATCAGTCTGTCAGCCTGTGATTTCTTTCTGCAAGTTAAGCGAGTTTTTTTTTTTTTTTTTTTTTGACTAATATAGTTGCAGTGAATGTTCTGCCTGTCCGTCAGTAACTTTGGTATCTGACTGCCTTCGTCAAATATTTATTCCTCTCCTCATTTTTTAAATATATATTTCTATAAATCACAGTCTGCTATGTATTTACGATCCTCGCTTTCGCTTCATGTTATCCCATGGTTTATCTGACTCTTATTCGCTGTACCAATATCCGTTCTTGTCATTTGTGAGTTTATCCATTTACCTGCCCATCAAATATATTTCCTATGTTCCTATGTATATTCAACCTTTATTTTAGCTTCTTTTTTTCTTACAATATCATTATTAATATTTCATTTTACCCAAATGATCTTTCTCTGCTCTTTCTCCATGTCTTCTTCAATTTTAGCCATTAATGCTTTCACCATTCTCTCTCTGGACTTCTTTGCGAAAAGCAGCCGCTAACTCCTAATCGCATCAGATGACAGCTGTTATAATTGCCATCGCGGTGTTGTTAATTGCAGGATTGCGGTGGGGTGGGGNTGTTGTTGGACAAATTTCATATTCTGCCCTGTCTGCTCCTAACACACTCAGTTTTCCATTTTGTGTGTTCCCATGTGAAACTCCTACTTGTTATCAACCACAACACTCCCTTTGTACCCATAGTTTGATCCTCATTTGCTGCTGTTTGTCTCCCTGTGCCCTTATGCACACAAACACCTTATCTCCTCACACACGCACACACACACACCACACACACACAGCTTATCCACACTTTTTTCCTGACTTGTTTTTCTATCACTAGAAAAGTAGCCAGCAGGACTCGCTTATTTTTTTTGGCTGGAGGTGAGGCAGATGGCAGCTTGCAGGTTGATGCATTTTCTACGTCATCTGTCTTCATTCAGGTGTCGTGCTGCAGACTTCACGCGGCGGCGTGACCTCGTCACCTCGTCAAGCGGTCCCACAAGTTTGTTGTGTTGCCACAGAACTTTAGTTCTGAGTTACATATTTTGCAAATGTTCTTCCTTTTGTCAGGCTTGTTTGTATCCTTTTGGTTTTGAAAGCCAAAATGAGTCCGAATATCTGATCTGAATCTCGGAGGTACCGGTGTTTTGCTGAAACCCGCAACCCTGCCAAGAATTACATCCCCACTTCTGCTGAGATGCTGGAGTCACAGGCACCATGTTGTTTTCAATACAAGTTGGTCTTTTACGCTTTCCATAGCAGAGTAGTCGTGATATGTCACACAGAACTTATGCTACTAGTGTTACTTACCCTACTATTACTTACACTAACAACAAGCATTACTTACACTACTAATGCTACTAGCGTTACTTACCTTACTAACATTACTCACACTAACAAGCATTACTTATACTACTAATGCTACTAGCATTACTTACACTAGTGTTACTTACCCTACTATTACTTACACTAACAACAAGCATTACTTACACTACTAATGCTACTAGCGTTACTTACACTCCAGCATTACTTACGCTACTAGCATTTACACTACTAGCATTACTTATGCTACAAGCAAACATTACTTACACTACTAATGCTGCTAGCATTACTTACGCCACTAGCATTTCTTACACTACCAATGCTACTAGTGTTACTTAACCTACTAGCATTACTTACGCTACTAATGCTGCTAGCATTTCTTACACTCCCAGTGCTACTTACGCTACTAATGCTACTAGCATTACTTACTCTACTAGCATTATTTATGCTACTAGGATTACTTCTGCTACTAATGCTACTAGCGTCACTTACTCTACTAGCATTACTTACACTACTAATACTATTAGTGTTACTTATCCTACTAACATTACTTACGCTACTAGCATTACTTACGTGACTAGCATTCAATTAAAATTTAGACTGTTTAAAAGATTAATTTTTTTTAATTTTATGAATCTATCGGAATTGTTTAAATTTGAGTCGCAATTATTCAAAAAAATAAAAAAAGTTTCCCCACCTAGTGGCCAGTCCTCTTATGTCTAGTTAGAATCTCTTGCATATCGCATGCTGAACCATTGATTCTTCTCGATCGAGCTTCTTCAATAAACAAGACTCATCTGCTTAAGATGACAATTGCCTCAAACTTCTTATGTATTTTAAGAATTCTACAACACAGATTTAAAGTCGAAACCTTCACCATCCAGCAAGTAGAGCTTAACAGAGCTAAGCTAACACTTTGAAACGGTTCTGTAGTTTGGGTTTGTTCCAGATTTAATTAGGATTTTATCCATTGAGCTAAAAGTTGGTCTCCGTTACTTTGACCTTTAAAGAAACAGGATTTATTCTCTGCAGTTCACTTTGGTTTTCATGCTGTGCTGGTGCAAAGAAAAAATATGGTGAAATATTAGGACTAAGGAACATATTTATGGACCTGTTTTTTGGAGATATAGAAGAATCGACCTGAAATTGTCCTATTTGTGCTGCGGCCAGTGTTTGAAGGCCTTTCCATCCTGACGAGGCACCGATCGTGATTTAACAAGCCAAAAGGACAAATGCATCATTTATTTATTTAATTATTTTATTTTATTTATGTATTTATTTTTATTTTGGTCATTCAGTATTCAATACTGTACAATACATGACACACACACAAATCACAGTTTGTTACCACATTTCACAATGACATATCCCATATTTCCTCTGTGACCGAAACGAGTTAAACAAGGGAGCTTCATAGATGAATCAGAGAAAAATCAATCAAGTCAGATTACTTCAATATCCCACATAGGAAAGTTATTTTCCATTTTTTCCCATATTTTAAAACACACGGTATGTCCTTACCGTCAATTTTAGCAGTACAGGATTACCGGGAGCTTCTCTTATATCAGTCTGTTCCCCAGAAGAATAAATCAGTGTACTTGGAAATTACATGTGAATGACTCAGGCAGGTTTATGTATCCGTGTGTGTGTGTGTGTGTGTGTGTGTGTGTGTCTGTGTCTGTGTGTTGAGGCCNATCCGTGTGTGTGTGTGTGTGTGTGTGTGTGTGTGTCTGTGTCTGTGTGTTGAGGCCACTCAATTAGCTTGGACCTACATCAGATATTGGATTGGAGTTCTGCCCTGAGAGCACCTATCAGGTATCACAGAGACACACACACACACACACACACACATCTCCTATCTGCTGTGCTATTCAGACACACACACACACACACACACACACACACACAGANACACACATCTCCTATCTGCTGTGCTATTCAGACACACACACACACACACACACACACACACACAGACTTTTTGCAGCAAAGTTATCAAGTGCTGTGGCTTGGCTAATTGAAGAGAGTTCATTGATTCACTGGTTATCTGAGATGGGAAATGCCTGGAACTCTATATCACCATCGGCCACAGAGAGATGGGATGCTGTGTGTGTGTGTGTGTGTGTGTGTTTGTGTGTNGAACTCTATATCACCATCGGCCACAGAGAGATGGGATGCTGTGTGTGTGTGTGTGTGTGTGTTTGTGTGTTGAGATTGAATTCAGTCATTGAATGTGTGAGTGAGAAAGCCATAAGAATCTTAGCCTCGCTCTCTCCCTCTCTGTGTGTGTTTGTTGTGTGTGTGTGTGTGTGTGTGTGTGCGTGCACATTCTATCCAGTAACAGCTCTGTTGATAACAGACACCTGTACCAGCTCTTTAAGAGTGTGTGTGTGAGAGAGCCAGACTGCCTGTGTATGAGCAAATCAATAAAATTGTGCCACATTGTCCTGACCACAATGTGTGTTTATGTGTGTGAATATGTGTGCAGCCTGTCAAATTAAAATTTGTGTGTGTGTGTGTGTGTATAAATACTAAGTATGTTTCTAACCACACATGATTTCAGTTGACAATTTAGCTTAATCTAATTGGCATTAATATTTCTGGTTTCCTGCTTTGAGTCCACGTTAAGACGAACAGCATTTTCACTTTTCAGTCAACTTCTTTGGCTCCACTTTTTTACATTTTAAAAAAGATGCTTAAGTGTCATGTGGGGTGTGTAAATTAAGTGTACCAATATATATATATATTTAAAAGGGGAAAACAGATGCACAGGTAAATGTGTAAAAAGGCAGTTAAATAGAAAATACATTAAAAATTGTGTCATTCAGTAATATTTTGAGGGATTTTAGTCCATGTAACTCAATAGACTCACCTCACAGAGTCCAAACTACCCAACATTCAATACAGGAATGGGTCCCACAGTTTGTTATTTTTCATTTATTTGTTTACTGACTATTATTTACAACTAGACATGCAAAGATGCATTGATTCTTAATGTAGTGATTCAACGTAGTGACATGTTAAAATCGATTAGAATTGATTATTTTGCAAAAAATTAAAAATAATCCTCCTTGAAGCCCGCACTGCAGCTCTTTCAGTGTAAAGAAAGTGATGAGCGTCAATGTAAAGGAAGTAAAGAAACTTCAGCATGTTTAGCTAAACATGCTGAAGTTTAGCTAAACACACTGAAGTTTAGCTAAACACTAAAATTTATTTGTCCAATTATTTGTCTGTATTACTATTCAGGTAATAATGTGAATAATATGTTTAAATGATGGAATTAATAGGATTTTATGGTTCACAGAATATATATGTAATATGTACGTCATACTCTGCATAATTGTTGCATGAGGGAGAGACCGCCAGGTGAGACAAAGCATGTTCAGTAAAGTAAAAAAAAAAAAAAAANTAAAAAAAAAAAAAAAGAAGTTTTGTATTAAGTGTATCAAAATAATCAAATCAAATCATGGTGAAAATTAAAGACTTCCCGATGCATCAAATCGTTTCCTTAATAATCGAATTGAATCACCATGGAGACAAAGATTTACACCCCTTTTTACAACAAAGCTGGTAGAGACTCTGCGATTCGATGTAGGACACTTCAACAGGTCATCCTACTGCCCTCAATGCAGCAAGACACCACCATGATACAATTTAATGTGGATTTCAGTTAATCCGGATAATCATATTACTTTTTTATTCCAGCGGGACACAAAATTTAGCCTCTTATCCTGGGACAGGAGTCTCAGCGGAATGTATGGCTTATTGTCCTGTGGGAACCCTCCTGAAGTAGGTCTGTGTTCCAGTTTTAAAATGTAGTTGGTTTTCTTTTTCACCACTACGAGTTGTCAGTTTTGTTGGAACCAGAGGTGGGACTGACTCGTTGATTAGCAAGTCACAAGTGAGTCTCGAGTCTTGGCGCTAAAGACAAGCTAAGACAGACAAGTCAAAATCAGGTCACGAATCCTAAAGTTGGAGTTGACAAAGTCGTGTATTCTGTATTTAACCCAGAGTAATACTTGAGTATAGCTGATTTAAACCAATCATGGATGCTTTTTAAAATTTGTATTTATTAATTTCAAGGTAAACATTATAGTTTGATTAAAGTATGAAAAAAAAACCACAGTTTCTGCACATCACAGCCCTTTTTTTGTTGTTGTTAAAGGGCCATTCCGGCGATCATGCATGTTTGAGCTTAATATATACTGTAAATCTGTAATTTAGTTTTCCTTATTATTTTTTCAAATCCCCTCATCTTTCAAAATCAAATGTTCAGGTGATACATCCACCTTAAAATTTCAACATTTTGCCTTCTAACACTTACGCAAGATTGAAGATCATTTCAGTTGCTCTGTAAAAGCCGTCTTCCCTTCAGACTATACTTCCTGCCGGAGAAATGCATCATCATCAATGCAGCTTTGTGATTAAATTAAATTGATTATTGATGATTATTTCGTGATTATTTCGATTAAATAAAGTTACTTCAACAAAAAACCCTAATAGACGTTGATCATTGTGATGGATTAAGCATGTTTCAAGTCTCTACAAGTCGATTTTTATAGTGTACTGGAATGAACTGAAACCAGTGGCAGTCTGGACGGTAGGAAAAACAATCTAAAATTTACTGCTAATGTAGTATCTTGTGGGAAATGGTTGTCAGTAATGTAATGTGTATGTGGATTGAATATATTAGGCTCAAACATGCACAATCGCCGGTATGCTCCTTTAATAACAGTCTTTGAAGGCTATTATCTTTGGTCTCCTTCATATGGCTTCTTATTGATGCTGTTCTTCTGTGAAAGCAGATATTCTCTCTCTNTTTTTTTTTTTTTTTTGGTCTGAAGGCGTGATATGAAAGCCACTGGAGGGAACTTCCTCCTTCCTGTTTGGCGACACACCAGAAACATTCACAGCAGGACACACAAAACACAGCAATAGAAGACACACACGCGCTTGCACAAACATCCACCTACCCCCAGGAGCTCAGAGAGAGAGAGAGACAGATAAAAGAGTATCTCTAAGTGTCCGGAAGTGTGTGTGTGTGTGCGCGTGTGCGTGAGCGAGTGGGTGGCAAGCTCTGCCGATGGGAACAAATGAATAGCGGGAGTGATGAGAAGCATTTCTCCGCAGATTAGAACAGATTGTTTTCCAAATAAAAAAGAACATTCTCTTCTTTCTTTCAGTTTTTCTCCGCGGAGACAAAAGCAGACTTTGAGGGTCAGCTATGGGAGCTGTGCAAGTGTGTGTGTGCACGTGATTTTGTGTGTCTGCGTGAAACTTCTTTCTTTTGAATATTCGAATGCATGCGGAAAAGAAAAAGTTGCTGAAGTTTCATTACTTTTTTTTCCCCACTTTGATTTATACACATTTAAAATTCTTTATTTAAATTAGTAAACATGAACTGTGGACTGCGTAAAACTGAAACTGGAATTTTTGAAATCTGCACAATACCACAAGCACACAAGCACACGCCTTAAAACATGCACACACACTGTTATCTTGACAAGCCATGCATTTTTATTATTGCCCAGATGATCAATATCATCATCCATTGACCCTGGATAGCTCAGCCACACAGGGTTACCTGGAACCCTGATTCAGCATGCAGAAGGTTGTGTGTGCATGTGGTGTGTGTTTGTGTGAGTGTGTGTGTCCCTTGGGTTCCCAGGTTTAGTATTCAGGATGTGGTCCTCAGCCTTAATCCATACTGAGGCCTCTGTAGATTTTGATTATTCTCTCAGTTTCACACAAACATCCTTGTGGACATACACACATACACGCATGTAAGCACACACAAAAAACACAAGCACTCAGTAGCGTCTAGCCTTGATTACTTTCCCCTCTCCATTTCTCTCCTGTGTGCTGCAGGGTCACGATACATGATCTCACCTTCCTAACAGAGCTATAATCAATGCAATGAACAGTGTGTGTGTGTGTGTGTGTGTGTGTGTGTGTGCACGTGCGTGTGAGAGATGCATAAGGATGTCTGTGGACACTCTTGGCTTGTATGATGAAAGCTTGTTCATGTGTTTGCTTGCACACAAGCTGTGATGTGAACTGACAGAGATAAAATGTTTACTGAAAAACTCTGAAGTGCAGATGAAGTGCGATGAAAAACAGTCCTGGTGTACGTGCAAGAGAAAGGAAAAAAGAGGCTGATGATATATAGTTATGGCACTGGCAGTTTGATAGGAAATACTCCAGCTATAAATCTTTAAGAAGACCATACCGACAAACAACAATACACTGTGTGACTTGTGACTTGTGGCGATATTGCTTCCATTCTCTTGAGGCAGCTGGCAGTGAAACTGGTGTCGCTGTCGTGGATTTCTGCCTGAAATGCTACGTTAGCTACGTTAGCATTTTAACAGCAGCAGCAAACTGTTTTCAGTGGATTTTTTTGTTTTATTTAATACTGGCCTTCCAGGTTAAAAGAGATTATGAAACGCCATGGCAGGACGAAGCTCATGATGTGATTTCTTTATTTAGAAAAAGTTGCACAGCTCCACCAATATAATACATACATGTTAGTTTTGTTAGTCTTGTACTGCATCTTCTCTACTTCTAAGTCAGAAATGTTATTTCTTTTTATTTGTCTTTCCATGTATGTTGTTGATTTGTGTAAATCCATTCTCGATGAATCCATATACACATGAGTTGTATTGTTTTGTGTGGAAAAGCTCAATTTAAAAAAAGAGGTTATGAAGTGAATGGAATCCATTGACGATAAAAGGAGCAGGTTGTATGCAGTTGTTCGTGCATCCAGACAATACATTCTGAGGCATGATGTATGAAACAGGGCACCAGGGGTATGATGTACGAAATGGGGTATCAGGGGCAGAGGTGACAAATGGAGTACCAGGAGTATGGGGTAACAAATGAGGTACAAGGGGCACGAAGGATTGGATGATGTGGTTTTTCGTGCATTCACACATTACATCCAGGGGCATGACGTACGAAACGGGGTACCAGGGACATGAAGGATTGGATGATGCAGTTGTTCATGCATCCAGAGTACATCCAGGGGCATGGTGTACGAAACAGGGTACCGGGGCATGGGGATACAAATGAGGTATGGGGTAGCCAATGTTGTACCTGCAGCACGAATGATCAGATGATATGGTTTTTCATGCATTCAGACATTACATCCAGGGGCATGATGTACGGGACGGGGAACATCCAGCCTGTATTTCTTCTGTCTGCTGTCACGGCAGAATCTCTGCGAGGGAAAAAGTGTATGCGAAGCTTTTTTTATAACCACTCACGCTGTTTCAACGCCGCTGAGCAAAACAGTGAAAATGCCCTGTGGAGCTGGTAGACAGCTAACAGAGGAAGACCTCACTCTCCCTGTGATCAAGGCCTTTATTGCTAACCTTGTCAGGGTACATAAAGGTCGAAACACATTTTTTTGATTTTCCTGCCCAGCTTCAGCTTTCTAGGATGTAGTACTCTCACTTTCTGACATTCATATTTTATTACTTTCCATCCAATATGAATGTGGTTCCAAGACATCCCTACATGCCCACAAACAGACCCGCCGCCATTTTCATGCCAAATTGCTGGTCAACCTTTCAGTTCCCCTACACAGAGAAATCCATTTTTAAATTAGATAGAAAAATAAATAAAATATGCATTTTAGGTTATGTACTGAATGTCTGATCCCTTGTTTCGAGAAACGTCTTTTCAAAGTTACGTTCTTTTTAGCTGTGTAGCTTTTAAATGAATCGACTCTCAAACTGCAGTTCAGTCTTAGTTGTTATTATCAGCTAAAAATGTAATAGAATTTGATGACAGATTTTGTTTTATTTTGTATCTCTCCCTCAAATTTTTAACTGTTATTTAATTTAGATTAATTACAGGCACTAAGACGCCAACTGTAATTTGGTTTGCAGTTTCATTTTATGGACATTTTTATGACCAAGCTCTCCTCCTAGCAGTGCTGTTATTACTGTGTTGTCACTAGTTTGCTTTAAATAAACTCAATTGTCTATTTTTTTTAACAGATGCAATTCCCCAGCCCTGCATTTCCATTCCTGCTGTCCTCCCTGAATGGAGAATTAAAAAAAGGGTTAAAATTTGATTTCAGTTTGAATTAAATATGTATTGAGTTTAGGAAAGGCACATGCCCAAGACCTTCCAGCACTGTCCTCCCCGTTAAGCCTCCTCTGTACTCGCCCTTACAAGCCTATTGTAACTGTATTTCCTCTTCTATTAAATGACATTAGATTGAATAAAACATACTGACAGTAGACCAGCTGCTGCTGCTCTACCAGATCTATATGAATATATGTTACCATTTATCTCTCTTCCCCACCTCCATATTACCCACTTATAAATAAAACATTCCCTCCCTTTAAAGAGTTTTGCTTTAATTAAAGACTTTTATTAGATGCCCACAGACAACGCGGCAAACTTTTTTTTTCCTGCTCCTTTGCCTCTAGTTTCTGTGAATATCTCCCCAGATGCCCAGAAAGGAATCACTTATTTTCAGTTTTTATTAGTTTTGTTCATAAAATATTCAATTAGAAGCGTTTGCATGCTCGTAGATGCACTATTTCAGTTTGCCAACTTTTCAAAGGCAGCTCCTTGTTTTGCTAGCCTGCGTACATCCCTTCAGCTCTTGAAATATTATTCATGTTTACCTGTATTATTTTCGCTATATCCTGTACACATTAGACGTGTTATAGGTTGCCAACTATTTCTCCATTGCCAGTATATTAGTTCCAACCCTTTATGTCCCCCTCCCCTCTGAAGAAGAATTTTATTAGTTTTTTGTACTTTATGTGATTTTGTTTCATCAAATATGTGACTAGAGACATTTGTTACAGGCCTACAGACCCACTATTGGCAACCGTGTACCGCGTCCATGCCAGCATGTTGGTGCCAGCCAGTTCTTTATGATCTCTCTTGATACCCATTAAAGGATTTGTTTTGTTTCCTCACTTGATTTTGCCCAAACGAATATGTGCGTTTCTTCGCCGCCAACGTAATGAGGTAATCCTTTCTGTTCTCCCTCCTCTACGATCTCAACACCTTTCCAAGAAGTACTTAATTTGTTAGTTGATACTGATCATATGTATATATAACACCACAAATGATTGAATAGACTAATTACAAGATGATGATCAACAATTATATCAGATAAATACCAATTATGCACATTATGATGGGGGCAGTAGTTAAGTAATAAGGTAAGATGTGACGTTACACTAGAGAGAGAGAGAGAGGAAAAAAAAAGGAAATTACATGAAAAAAACAAAGAAAAAAGATTACATAATCATCATAAATTGTACATTTTTAAATTTTTTTTCTTGTTAATTTTTGCTGCGCTGTCTTGTCATGATGTTATTAAGCCCAACATTAATTGATACTGATTTTTTTTTTTAAAGAAATCTTTGGTTCACTTTTAAACAGACTGCATATCAAATACGTGTGCGTGTGTGTGTGTGTGTGTGTGTGTGTGTGTGTGTAACCTATTCACAATAGCTTTGCTCTCTAAATAAGACAGGCTCTTCTCTCACATTTATTTGTATAACCCAGTTTTATGTACAGTGTCTCAAAGGGTTTTTAAGGCCCACTTTAGGAGGACCAAAAAAAAAAAAAAAAAAAAAAATTGCTAAAAAAGCTTGCCTTAATGGATCCAATTAGCGCTTTGGTTAAATGAGATTAAATTTGGCAGAAATGACTCTCTTCTTTGAGGGAGCTCTCAAAGAATCAGCACATAAGGATTCTGCTGGGAGAACTAATCTGCCGTAATACACGCGTGAATTACAGCAGAAAGAATTGATAGATAACTGAATTACTGCGTTAGAAATCAGGTCGCCACGAGAATAGAGGTGCAAGTGAGAGCCGTTGGGTTTAAAGACCTCGGCCGAATGTCACCAGTCAGCCGACAGCCAATCATCTCCTGAGTCAACAAGCCGCTGACGCCTGAATGAAACAGCTGATAGCCAATCAGATGACGCAAACGTGACTGACATGCTCCTCCTGACGTAGCAAAGTGCCACATTTGCGCTTTTTACATTCGTGCACATTTACTCGTATTCCTCTTTTGACCATTTTAACTCTCTGGAGCCAGTTTTTGACACATCGTTTGATGATTTTTGGAAATCCTTTTAATTCTTTAGAATCTTACAGAATCAAGTAGAAAATTGACGACTTTTTAATGATTTATTTTAGATTTCTTTTGTGCTAAATTTGCTAGATTTGCTAAAAAAAAAAACTAATTAAGGATTCTTTTTATTCTCTAGAATCTACTATGGTGTATTAGGGCCATATAAGATGAAAAAAATGAGGGGGCATTATTTCAAGTTTTCAAACTCGCAAATTTGCGAGTTTTAAAAGTCTGTATACTTATGATAATTAGATGATTTTGTGCTAGAAGTACAAGTATTTCTTTATTGCTAAATCCAATGGAAAAGTATAATAATAAGCTCATGTAGTGCAGCCGTAGTCACAANTTTCTTTATTGCTAAATCCAATGGAAAAGTATAATAATAAGCTCATGTAGTGCAGCCGTAGTCACAATGTAAGGTGGTTCAATTCCCATTCTCATTATTTTCCCTTTTTAATTTTTAAAAAAAAGTTAATATTATTTTTAAAAAACTGAAAAAATTATTATTCATAATTTAAAATAATTTTCATTATTTGTTTTTAAACTCACAAATGTGTCAGTTTTTAAACTGACAAATTTGCAAGTTTTTTGCGTGAGTACATGACCTTATTAAACTATACTTTACCATTGGATTTAGCAATAAAGAAATACTTGTACTTTTTGCGCAAAATCATCCAATTATCATAAGCATACTGACTTCTAAAAGTGTTTTAAAACTCAAACTAATGCTCTCCTCGTTTTTTTTCAACTTATATGGCCCCAATGCGCCATCGTAAGAATCTTATAGAATCAAGTAGAAAATTGACAAGTTTTTTTATGACTTATTTGAGGTGTTTTTTTGTTTTGCTAATTTTTTTTAGATTTTTTTTTTTTTTTTTTTTNTTTTTTTTTTTTTTTTTTTACTTGAATGAAGAATTTTCTTAAAAAATTGATTTGAGACTTCAGAGAGTTAAAGGAGCACGCTACTGTTTCCACTAGATTAGTGGAAATAGCAGTGCTATTTCACTGTTCAGATGTGGATAATAGGGCCGATTTTCTCCTTTGTTTTCTTTTTTCTTTTTCTTTTTTCCTCTTTTTTTCTTTTTGGGCGATGGACTCTGAGTCTGCACAGAAGCTGTAATGAAAGGGATAATAAGATTCTTTTTAATCTAAGAGTTACCGCTTGTGATATCGGACATTAAGCCGCTCACCATGTCAAAAAAAATCCCATCGCTGACCATTTAAAGCTGTTTTACATCTCATTTGTTGGGAAATGACTCCACTGTCCTCCTGCAGTAAAACACTTTGCTGCTCACATTTCATCCCTGCAGCGTGAAAGCTGCTTTAAAGTTCACGTTTTATTAATGAATTTATGATTAGCATAGATTTTGTGGACATCGTCTCAATTCCAGAGAGCGAGACGCAACTCTATATGTTCCCAATTATTCCACTACATCGGCCTGTATTTCCTGTTTTGTGGCCATGCACACACATGCACACACACACACACACAGACGACAGAATGCCAAGGGGATATCCAGCTTTTGCCAGCTCATGTGATCGCTCAGTTTTTGGTCACTCACCACAGGGTTGTCCCTTTACACATGGAGGGAAGGGACACACACACACACACACACACACACACTCATCCAAAGCCCCGGGAGGTGGAGACAGAGAACATGCAGTATACACACACACACACACACACACACACACTGTAGGTTTTCTGCCTGTAGAAATAACATGTTCTATGTATGTTTGTGTGCATTGGTGTGTGTGTGTGTGTGTCTGGTGGGGACACAGTATGTTTTGGACTGCATTGCAGTTGTTGTGTCACTAAGATGTGTGTATGTGTGTGTGTTGGTGGGGGTTTATACCACACGACTACATTGTACTATAAGATGTGTGTGCTTCCAGGAAAGCATGGTGCATCTTAGTAATCATTTGACCATGCATGTTTGAATGTTTGTGTGATTGTGCATGTGTGATTGTATGTGTGTGTGTGTATGTGTGCGTGTTCTTTCCACTAATGCAAAGCCTCTTCACAGCAGTTTTAAATCAGACAAAAATCCAATATGAATATCATCTTCAGTTTTCCTCATATCCTCAGCTGTAGGAGGTGAAAACAAACAAATACAAATAAAAGCAAAACAAGAGCCAGTGCATCGTAATGTCTGCCCTCAGCACACACACACACACACACGCACACACACACACACACGTATGTACACACNGTAATGTCTGCCCTCAGCACACACACACACACACACGCACACACACACACACACGTATGTACACACATTCGTTCTCTCATTCCCTGATGTCTGCCAGCTTGCCGGCAGAAGTGTTTGTCTGCCACGGAAATGGAATTTGATGATGAAAGTACCCTTGAAGCAGACACACACACACACACACACACACACACACACACAGAGAGAGAGAGATACAGCTCCTAAATTTCACTGACGTGGCAATATGACAGAAATTGTGTTTTTTCCTCTGCATAGTGGCAGGCATCAGTGGCTGTCCTCTCTGAGAGATAAGTGATGGATAGAACTGGTGGTGGAGAGAGGAGAGAGAGAGAGAGAGAGAGAGAGAGAGAGAGGGGAGAGAGAGCGAGGAGAGATGGAGGAGAGAGAGAGGAGACAAAAAGAGAGAGTGAGGGGAGAGAGAGAAAAGAGTGAGGAGAGTGAGCAGAGAAAGACAGTGAAGGAAGAGAGGAGAGAGACAGAAGAGAGAGACAGGGAGAGAGAGGAGAGATGGAGGAGAGAAAGGAGACAGAGAGAGAGAGAGAGGCAGAGAGACAGACAGTGAGGGGGGAGAGAGAAAAGAAAGTCAGGAAAGAGAAAGAGAAGAAAGGGGGAATGTCTTAAGAGTAGAACAAAAAGCAAAAAAAAAAACAAAGCGAGGGGGAAAGTGAAAAACTGGAGAATCTGAAGGATCTGAGTAAAAGACGGGAAAGTGTGGAGGACGACAAGATTGAGCCAAAGTTCAAAGAAATTAGGAGAAAGAAAGGGATGTCGAGGAAGGCAAGAGATGAAGAGTGTGAGATGAAGGGAAAGTAAAAGAGTAAAAGACAAGGCAAGGCATCTACATTTACTTAATGAAAAGCTACAGATGATGAACATATTTTTTTTCCTTCAAATTAGCTTAGACTATTAGCTAGCAGAACTCCAAAACCTGCATTATCACCTCACAGCGTCATTTTGGACAATGTGTTCACACATAATTATCAATTTACATATTCAACAGACACAGAAAAGACTAAAATGACATTAAAGTTCTGCTTCTTTCCACCTGACAAACTCTTCTTCTACTACTCCTTATTGACTCTTTAGCTTTTAGCGTAAAATGTAACAAGGTTGGATATAATGGGCTCAAACATGCACAATCACCGGTATGGTCCTTTAAGACAGCAGGGAGTGTTTTGGGATTGGGTTGTGTGTAGTTTATAGTCTTTTCACTTCTACTCTTGCGCACACACAAGCTGCTTTTTTTTCCGTTTCATCGTCGTTTTCAGCCCCGCCCCCCAAATAAGTGCTTTGGTTCACACATCCTGGTATTTCCAATAACGCCGTTTTTTCTCCTCGTGTTTAGGTTGATGCAATAAAACAGGCTGTCGTAAGATGTAATCGGATGTAAGTGTTACCAGAGGGAGAGATGAAAAAGTGAGCTAAGCACTTCAGAAAAGAATAGGGCAAGAAGAGGAAGAAGAGACACTAACCCAAGAAAATGATAGATGATGAAAGAGAGCAGCACACACACACACACACACATGAGGACAGGAGGTGTTGTTTTGTGCTCGATCATCATGCCGTGTTCTAGCCGTCGGCTTAGCTAACTCTCCGCAGATGCATCTGTTTATCTTCTGTCTCTGTCCCTTTATCCTTTTTTTCCTGCACCACTCGATGAAGATATGCATCTCTTTTATCTACCATTTTCTGCCACTCCGCACCTGAATCCATTTTGACTCGATGCTCGTACCGCCATCCTGACATCTTCCAGATCTGACTGACTCCTATATAATCAATAATGCCACCTGAGCTATAACAATAGTACTATACATAATTGTTTATTGTTTATCGGATCCCCGTTAGCTTCCGCAAATGCAGTTGCTAGTTCCTGGATTCCATCAATACACATCAATACATACATGTATAAGAAAACAAGTCAAACAGACATAAAATATACAAATTAAACAAGGTGTTATATAACTTTAAAAATGATTAAACATTTGAGTTAATATGCATCTCGTTTGGTAATTAATACATAAAACCTCTAGAGCAGTGGTCAGCAACTGGCGGGCTCTGTCCAGATCCGGACCCAGACAGGCTTTTATCTGGACTGCTGAGCATTCCTTGCAATACTAATATTAGCTTATATTTTAAGTTAGGAGAATTTTCAGCAGCACAGCATGGACGGCTCAGCGGGAGGCTCTATGGCTAAAGCCTCTTGTCCAATCACATTAAGACTTACCATGCCCTGAAAATTAGCTGAGCAGACGCGCTAGCAGTCAAACACATAAAGAAGCTGCCAAATGGCTCAAAGTTGATCAGGATGAGTGGACGTATAAATATACTTTTATTCTTCCAGCAGCAAACACGACGAGACCCGTGTGTTTGATCTGTTCAGTCTGTGGCGTCAGAAAAAGTGGCAATGTTAAACACCATTATGATACAAAACATAAAAATTTGAGATAAGGATGAGAAAATCCTTCTGAATCACAGTTATGTGTAATATCCATACCTGAAAACACTCCTGTTTTTCCCGGGTTTCTCCCGTATTGTCACCCCCCTCTCTAAATCTCCCATGTTTTGACAGTTACACAGAATCATGACTGGCCCAATCAAGTTGTTTCGATCGTTATGTGGCACACAGTGTTTCCCATACATAGGCTTTATTTGGGTGGCCCACCCAGGTTTCTGTAGACCCTCCCAGGTTTTGTGGGATGACCCAGCCTTAAAAACAATACAACTCTTGCTGTCTCACACACTGACTTGGACGGCCCCAAGAAACCAAATGTCCGACTGCTCCGCTAATCTCTGTGCCCCCCCCAGTCGACACCTTGAATTCTCAGTAAGGTTATCACTAACCCCCACTGTCACAAGTAAATTTTTAACCTGTGGGAAATAACAATCATAATACTGTCATACTAGCCAAGATTTCAATAAGAGATAAAGGTGGGGTGGGGGTGTTAGAATATAATAATAACTTTATTGTCCACTGAGGTGGACATTTGTCTTTGGCTTCATAAGTTGTCAGTGTAAAAAGGAGGATAGTTGAGTAACCCACCTGAATACCCCACTGTAGATGAAACGATACACGAAACCGCAGCCCAAAAGATGGTCGCAAAGGTCAATAACATCAGATGATTTCCTGGAGGAAATCAGCTGACTGGTCACTTATATTTTGAAACGTTTCCTGTTCTTAATGTAATTAATATGAAACGGCGATGAGTTCCAGTCAGATGACCTGTATCTCAGGTCTGTACAGAGTTATATATGTGTTATATATAATAAATAAATGCTTTAAATATCCCAGACGTTATATAAAGTCATGACCTCCGATGAGCCTTCCTCCAACCAAATCATCTCTACATCTCTGTGATCAATATAGATTTACTGTCACAACGGAAATCATGTTATTTACATGGATTCCCCTTATCAAGCAGGACGACATAACGCTGCAACACTTCCCGTATCAAAGTGAGAACACGACATCGCTGTTGGCCTTTTCATCAGCATGCATGTTACCGTCGGCTCCCCAATTATAAGTGTCAGCTTCAATTAGATGAGACAACACACTTATTGATCAGAGTCCTCCGGCCGTTTGTTTCAGACGCCCTCTTTGTCAGAGGTCATTCCACAAGGATCAGCCGCTCTGAATTAAATCCTCCTTCTAACTTCGGACATAGTTTAGTCCAGGGACGCTGTGCTGCTGATCTGTTATTTGTTTTTTAAAATGTAAAGTATACTGGGCTAGATTCATAAACAATTGGGCTAAGTATGCAGCTTGTCTTACGTTTACATTGACACATCGTTTGCTGATTTTTGGAGACTTTCCTTCATTTTCCAGAATATTCTACAATCAAGTAAATAACTGAAAATGTTTTATAACTTTTTTTTTTGGCTCAGTTCTTTCTAGATTTCTTTTTTTTTTCAAGAATGAAGAATTNTTTTATAACTTTTTTTTTTGGCTCAGTTCTTTCTAGATTTCTTTTTTTTTTCAAGAATGAAGAATTTTGAAGAAAAATATTGGAGACTCCAGAGGTTTACTTAGAGCGCCGTGTCACATTAAGGTCATTTAAAAACTGACTGATCAGCTGAGTAAGTTTATAAGGTATTGATCATTAACACATGTAAGGCAAATACAGTTTTAAATGAGATTTCATACTGCTGAAATTTGTAACCAGAATGAAGCAGGTGTTAATTTTTGTTTTACAGCGTTTTTATGAATCGCTTCCCTGACATGTAAATAAGGAAATACTATAATTACGCCTCTTTCAAGGAAAACGCTAAAAGATGAAGCTAACAGACGTTTATGAATAAGGGAACGTGTTGCGTGACAATGTTTTCCCATATTGACACGATAAATCATGCGCTACCATTTATGAGTCAGGCCCGTTATATTTTGCATGTATGGATTTTACTAATGTAGATTGTTAATAAGGATATATTTATTCTTGTGTTTGATGAAAGCCAATGACTCAGTTTGGTTCTAAAAAAATCATAGGGTCAGATTCATAAAAGGTAACGTGTGATTTACCGTATCAGTATGCGCAAATTATCATGGTTCAGATACACTGAAAGATGAGGCCTGGACACACACACACACACACACACACACACACACACACACACACACACACACACATCTCTTTGCAATCTGTAACTCATAAAGGTTAAACATACACACACAAGCTACACACTTTCCTCCGTGTGTACCCCTCACCTCCACCTCCTCTCCTCTCTCAAGAGGTCAATAAAATCCCACAGTCCTCTCCAGATCGATAGGTCATGTCATTATGCTGTCAGTGGAGTTTCAACCACGACCTTGCAAAAAGCATCTCACTATTAACCACAAACACATGCACGCACTCGCACATCTGCACACAAACACACACCCATGCTTGAAGACAATGCTTTATTTTTATTTTATTTTTACGTATTTTTTTTCTCCCTTTTTTAATGCGCAATTCTCTGTGGGAGTTCATCAGAGATCACTCTAATGACAATACACACACATAGATGGATACACAATAGGTCAAAACATTGTTTGGTAAGAGCATTTTCACTTTCTAGCTCACATAGTTTGCCATTGGAAGTGTTCATAGAGAGCAAGCAATGCGGATAACATGGGAATCCAAGGTAACAGTGAAAAAAATCTATCCACGCTGGTTGTGTTTCGCCAAAAATTTCTGCTTACACAGATGTGACTAAGTAACCTCTGGTAAATTCAATCTGGTGTACTTTTAAATAAGTAATTTGGTATATTTGCCCATATTGATTGCTGGAGCAGAGAGAGAGAGAGAGAGAGAAAACTGGTAATGACTGTCTTGCCCTGCTAAATCTCTGTGGGCTTTTCCAAAAAAAAAAAAAAAAANAAAAAAAAAAAAAAAACAACTGAAAAAATGTCCATTTAAGGCATAGATAATTTCCTTTTTTTACACCCTTGTTGTAAAGGAAAAGATGGCAAAAAAAAGGGGCTTGTCTACTTGTAAATTCATCTGCCTTCTCCAGCTGCTTTAACCTGCATTTACAGGAAGGCAGACTTGCCACGGTTTCAGGTGGAACATATAGACCTAATTTATGTTTGTTAAGCAAGACTCAAGCTAGTCGACATTTATTTTCAGATGAGCCATAATGCGGTTATCAAATTTCCATTTAAAAAAGCGGCGATTGCTGATTATCAATTCAAGTGGAAGTAAGAAGGGGGGAAAAAAATAGCCAGAGCTCAGAGGCCTTTTCATGCAGCAGCAGAGATGTGCGCTTAACAGGCTTAAACATTTTTATTGCTGCATCGACCCTGGAGTCCTAATTCAGATGTCGAACGAGGAAAGGCAGAAAGACATTATTTGCTGATCTTTGCTTGTATTATTTTTGACATCTGCGCTGATGAGCTGAGCTGAATAGGAATGAGCTGAGATTAAACAAAAAAATGGCAAGAGGAGAATGAGAGACTGTGTGAACAAACAGAGATGGACAAGAGAGCACCGCCGCAATAACCAGGAAATGATTGAGCAAAGAATCTTCAACAATCCTTGAATGGATGGAAATAGTTAAGGAAATTTATGTTATGGAATAATTGACCTCTCTGAGATCTGAAACTACAAAATTTGGAAAAACTGAATGATATATCTAAATGCACTTTTATTTTGTATCTGTTAGCTGTGAAGAACCTTGTTTTATCTCTTTCTGTGGAAGAACCAACAGAACAGACTTTTAGTTTAAATGAGTGGAAGACCCCCCCCCCCCCNCCCCCAGTGTTCCACCCGAAGATCATAAGGACGTCTAGAACTTAAAGGACAAACATGGACATAAAGACCCCTGACCTTCATACTGTAATGTGACCCATTCTTCTTTACTTTTCTGTCTGTGATCTGTTCTACCCATGATGTCTGAAAAATAACAAAAATAAAGTTAAAAAAAAAAAAGTCCAGTTTAAAGCCAGCTTAACAAATTTGTTAAGTTACACCTGACAAACTGGGTGTTTTTCTGTCCTTCATTAGTCTTAAATTGTGCACTTTTCCAAAAGCCTTAAAGGACCATACCATGCGTTTTGCATGTTTGAGCCTAATATATTCAATTTTCATACATGTTACATTACTGACAATCATTTCCCAAAGGATAAAACTGTATTTCAGCTTTCCTGATATTTTGCAAAACCTTTTAATCTTTCAAAATCAAATATTCAAGCGATGCATCCACCTTAAAATCCATGTTTCTCCTGCTAATGGTTACGCAGCCTTATGAAGTCATGGTTGTTTAAATTTTTCCATAAATGCAGGTCTTTTTTTGGGACTATATTCCCGTAGAGACATCCATTAAATGCTAAAATTATGTAACTTCTAAAAAAAAAAACGCTGAATATGTGTTGTTCGCGATGATGGATTACCTATCCCAAGAACGTTGAATGTTTCAAAATGAAATTGGGTGAGGGTTTTACGGCTAAGTATCAACAAGTTGATTTTAATAGCGTACCAGAATGAAATGAAACCAGTGGCAGTCTGGAAGGTAGGAAAAACATTTTTAATTCACCATTCCAGTAGTATGCTTTGGGAAATGATTGTCAGTAACATAACATGTATGAAAATCGAATATCTTTGGCTCCAACATGCAAAATGGGTGTTATGGTCCTTTAAAGGTAAAATTTGTTGCTATTTGTACTGGTGCTTTGCACAAAATTATAGGAATCATAGGAATTGTTTTGTTAAAAAAATCTGTTCATTGGTCTTGCATTGGCCACCTTTTTATCACTTGTGCATGCAGTAACAGGCTGCAGGTGAAAGCATGAATTTGTGTTCTCAAAGGGATTGGGGGGGGGGGNGGGATCACCAGCCAAGCTGAACTAACGGCCTCTGACAGTGAGGAAAGAGGCCGACAAGAACTTAGAGAGGTTAAGAAGGGGCTGTGAGGTGATGACGAGGAGGAAAAATGAAGGGAAAGTTGAGAATTCCGGAAGGGTTGGGCAGATCTTGAGAGCAGTTAAAAGAGGAACTAAGAGGGCAGCTGGGATGGACAGACCGATACGATGCTCGGATGACAGAAACAAAGATGTAGCGGAAAGAAGCGTAGGTGTTACAGAAAGAAAGCGAGAGCAGCGGCGGCGCTCAGATTGGCAGATAGTTAGCAGAGACAGGCTCGGAGGATTGTCAGATAAAGGCGGCGGTTCCAGTTGTTGAAATTCCAAAATGGATTTTACATCTCTCCTCAGCACGCGTGAAGAACAGAAAGGAGTCCGCCCCGCCAAGCTCCTCCGTTTACTCGACTGCATCTGAAGATGTTTATCTTTACATGTCTGCAGTCCTACACGGCTGCTGTTTTCATCTCGCTGTGTTTGTTGATGGCGCTGTGCTCGCTCAGTCTGTTTCTTCTGCTTCATATATTTTCTGTCTTTCTTCTTCATTGTCGGTCTTGGTGCACCTCTCCCCCCTCCTTTTCCCCCTTTCTCTGATTTTTTTCAGTTTGACAGCCAGCTTTGGTGACACACTAACCTCTGATCTGCCTCTAGACTTAGGGGGCATTCTGGTATGTGTGCGTGTGTGTGTGTGTGTGTGTGTGTGTGTTGGAGCATGTCAGTCTTTTGAAAATGTTGTGTGGTTGTTTGAGTCTGTTTCTTGTCACATTGATCTTTTCTCCAGTCGCCGGTGCAGCTGAACTCATATTCTCCAAAACCCCTTATTAAAAAACATTTTTTCTGAAGAAAATGTGGGAATATAGAGTGGTATTACCATGGTTGTTTGGGAGGAAAAGTTTGAAGAAAATGAAATTGGGTGAGGGTTTTACGGCTAAAGATTTCATGAAAAGGAACTTAGAATGATCATAATAACAGTGGTAATAATAATATTAATGGTGCAGCTGCTTTTTCTTTTAGAATCTGCAGGATTATTATTTTCAGTTTGCTGCTATCGCTTTAAGTAATGATCTCAAATATCTCCTCCTTATATTCAATATCTGAAGGGAAAAAAACAAAAAAAACTTGCTCACAAACAAAAAAAACCCACATTGGTAATTTTTGCAATTTCGTGCGTGTTGTGCCAAATCCAGATGCAGTGTGAACAAAAATGTGTAAAACTGCTATTTCTACACTATCTCATTTAGCAGTTTGCTTCTAACGCCGCAGCTGTCTGTGTATGTGTGTGAGCGTGAGAGTGGGTGGAAAGTGTGTAAGGTTTGCACATGACAGCGCTTCCAATGCCACGATCCCATACAGTATATGCATAAAAAGCTGCATGCCCCAGATAATATGATAGAGGTGGCCAAGCATTCTAAAGCATGTTAAAGCGTGTGTGTGTGTGTGCGCGCGTGTGCTGCAGTAGCCACTACCCAACTTGAAGCATTTATACTCTCAGGTATCACCCCCCGTNCGCGCGTGTGCTGCAGTAGCCACTACCCAACTTGAAGCATTTATACTCTCAGGTATCACCCCCCGTGTCACTATCTACTCTTTCTAAGAAGCAGATCAAGCTGTAGGAATCTGAGAAAGGGATTGTAAGGCTGCAGGCAACAATCTTTGTCAGTCAATCCCCTGCCTCGTCTCTATGTATCTCACATTCTCTCTTTTTTTCTTGAACTCCTCTCTTTTTCTCTCTTTCTATCTGTTTTTCTGTCTTCATTGTTTTTTTAGCAGAAGAACTGAAACAGAATCCCAAAAAAGTAGCAAAATTCACTTGAAGAAACAAAATATGGTTCTTTTTCAGTCATTCTCTCTCTCTCTCTCTCTCTCTCTCTCTCTCTCTCTCTCTCTCTCTGTATCTGTCTCTTTTTTCACATTTTATATATCATCCTGGAGAATTCAGCTTCCATGTCCCCTTGCTTATCATAAAACTTCTTTTTATAAGTGGCGCTGATGGAAGGAACTCCGAAGTTTTATTAGTGTCTCGCCATATTGCTGTGATTTAATCAGAAATAAAAATAAAAAGAATAAATGGAAAAAGAAACAAAGACATCTTTGTTCAAAATGCTCCGCATCACAAAATGGTCCGTTGGACGTTAACATAGGTGACAGACTTGTCGTCCATCTGATAGAAGTGCCTTTGTATATTGACCCAAAATTAATCACCGCTGTTCTTCAAAACTCGATGTGACCTGGCAGGAAATTCAGAACTGACATCTTGGGTTGACTTTGAGAAAAAGTTTAAATTGAACCCGAATCGCAACTTTGGCATTGATATGAGAGGACCGGCTAGGTATTGACGGAGATATCTCATGCCAGACTAAAGCCTCTTTTAAGTAGCCAATATTGACCTGCAAAATGGCAAACTGCCTGGTAATAAAGCCCGTCTGTTCTTACAAGCCTGATGGCAGGATCGGATTGGGATCCTAATTTTTACCGGGAAGTGTAGCGGGCAGAGGATGTCAACAATGAGCAGGCAGTTATGGTGGAATAAGTCCATATTTGTCCGCTGTTTTCTCCACGCCACCCTCTCTTTTTTTCTCTTTTTAGAATACATTTTTGGTCTAAGGAAAAAAATATGTTGGCATAGTTTAAATTTATTTTAATTAATATTATATCATGCAGTGCTAAGGCCACCGGCCAGCCCACCAATGGCTGCGGTCCACTGGGAAAAGTCCCGCCTCTCTCGATAGCCAATCCAACCCTCCCTGATGGGCTTTAAAATCACTGAGCACCAACGCTTGAAGTGGACAAAAAAGGTGCCAGTACTTCCCTTACCCATGTGCTGGTCACCATTGGCTGGTCATTGGGGTCGTGTCCCAGAAAATCTCCCTTATTTTCAAAGCTGAATGTTGACAGGTATGTACTGAGTTCACAGTGATTTTTGTTGNAAAATCTCCCTTATTTTCAAAGCTGAATGTTGACAGGTATGTACTGAGTTCACAGTGATTTTTGTTGTATTTAATATGTGGCCCTTTGATCGTGAGAATGAAATTTTATTGGCCCCTGTCCTCATCAAAGTTGCCCATCCTTGGTATATAGAAATACACAGTCCCCCAATTTAATTCATCTGGCTGCAACCTTTGCTATCATTTTCCTCTGCATTGTTCTGCAGTAGAGTACAGATGATGTATGAGAGGTTCCGGTACTCCTGAAAATGTCTCTGAAATGAACTCTGAACTCTGAAATGAAAATCACAGAGGTCCCGGTACAGCATACCGGTGAGTACTGCTGAGCACTGGTATTGTTGAAGTGTCCTTCAGCGAAACACGGCTCTGGCAGCTCAGGATTGTACTCTGTGCCTGATCTTTTGGATTAAAAACTAGTTTCACCTTTGTTAATCAGACTTTTTTTTTTGCCTATAATCGTTGATACTCTGCTGTACCGTCCCTTGGCCTCACTGTCAGCCCATCGCCACCTGTCAGCCGCAGACCCATCGCCACCACCAACTCCATCTTTCTGTTCCGTTGGTCACTTTGTACGGTGACGCAGATACTGAAGGTTACTCTACTGCTGCTGTCAATGGATAAAAGCTAAAAAGCCTGAAATATAAATCTAAGCATTCCTATTTACATCATCTGGGGATGTTTCAAGTGAGATCCTGACACCTTTAAAACCACGTTCCTTTAATCTGTACTTTTCTGAATCTATTTTTCCTCACATTAGGGATTATAGCAAACCTTTGGACATCAATTCCTACGTGATCCTTCGTCCTCCCGTCTTGTTTTTGCATTCTCGCCATCTGTCTCGTAAGATGTGCTTGATGTGGCTTTTCCTTATACTTCCGCTGCAGTGGACTTTTGATTCAAAAAAATACTCGCTATGTTGGGCGAAAACAATAAAAACGCAAAAGCCGTGTAATTTTTTTCCTTCTAAAAGTAACCAATGAGCTGTGCAGCATGCAGAGATGATGTTTATGTGCATGTGAACTTGTGTTAGAGAATCTGCATCTACAGGTGTGTTTGTGTTATTGGCAAAGCGAATGTGTCATATAGTGACTTCACTGTTGGCTTTTGTGCAGAAACATATTGAAGGAGTTGGAACTTTGTATCGGCCTTCATGCAACCTACGTAGCTCTGTTGTGTCCCTCTGGCATTCTCACCATCTGCTGTACGTAGCATTCTGTTTCACCTCATGGAAGGGACTTGCTGCATTATATAAGGCTGAATCCAGCCTGTGTTCTGTGATGTTTCCCAGCCTACCTACCATACTTTCTCAAACTTGCATTTCATTGCTTTCTGTACAAGAGAACCAGACTTGAAAGTTTACCTGCAAGAGGAAAAACCCACCAGCTACGCAGAACAGAGCCACGTCACATCTGTTCAGACCGTCTTATAAATAACATCCTCCCATGCAGCACAGCTTCTGCCACTGTACAAGACACTTTTTTTCAAATTAAAAATATGCTCGTCCAACTTTAGAATTTCATTTCTGTCTTTAGAATTACCCAACCAAACAATATGTGACACTTTAAACTATATTTCTTTCTTGTCTGCTGATAGGTTATATTCTGCTTTTGCAGATTTTGTGGGTGGGGATTTGTTTGGGTGTTTGTTAGCTTGATACTATGCTACCATAGCACTTCCTATAATATGCTATAATGCTATTAATAGACAGTATTTTCATAAAGTTGGAGAACACAGCATGATGGGAAATGATTACATGACTGTTTTGGATGCACATTTGTTGTCTCTGTGCCCCACAAGTTTTATCCAAGAAAAGACGCTAGCGATGCCTTGTCGCGTCCGCCCGGCCATTAGCAAAAATAAGCACTTGTTGCAAAAAAGAGAAAAGCTGATTGTGGAAACAGCCAATTCAACACAAAATGGAGAGGACAGCGCATTTATATTAGCGTTCGTGCTAATCATAAACTGCTGTATTTAATCTGCCAAACAACAGCTGCGGTTTGCAACGCTGCTAACATCAAACACTGCTATGAGACAAAACATTTGGCTTTTACCTGTGATGGAGAATATCCATCTCATGGTATTTCCTGTTGTGTGTATTAATGTTTGTATTCATGCGACTCAGGAGGATTCATTGGCCTGTAGTTTCTTGGCAGACATGGAAGTCAGTCCTAAACAAAGCTTGGGACATTAATGAGCAGTTAGCAGGCATGCTAGCTGCTTGTTGTTTGATGCTACTCTAAATACTGCTAACACACATCTACACAAAAAAGTTTGGTTACATCTTACCTGTGTTACTTATCTGTGATCTGCTCTGTCAGCTAAAAGAGTCAAACAGGAAGTCCACACATATTTATACTTCCTGGTCATACCATTATGAGTGGAGGAGACATATTTCTCAGTGTGTTGTTTTATTGAGACTAACGAGGGTTTATGACTTCCAGTCCTGTTAATGGTCATTGATAAAGTGTTTATAGATTGCATAAAGTGTAAATATGTTTATATATTGTTTATTTGATTAGTTTGTATAAATGTGGGTTGAGCTCCCCTACTTTTGGTGGTTTCCATGGGTTGATCATTGGGAGGATATAAAATAGGTGGAAGTTTCTGTTTGTCTGTTTGTATGTACAGTACATGCTGTTATACTGGAGTAAATGCTCACACCAGGGCTAAAAAGTTATTTTTGCTTATCCTCCAGCAAACTCATCCTCCAGGACTTTTAAGACCAAGATTACAAAGACAGAAAGACAGCTTCCAGCCTTGATCTGACTGAATTACGTTCACACAGCTAAAGTGAAATGATAAGCTCAAGCCACTGAAACTGTCTGTATCTTTGTCGCTCTCTGTCTGTCTCCCCGGGTTTGATTGTAAAGAGATGAATTGGAATTCACCATGAAATAGTGAGGTTACCCGACGTGAAAACACATCAACCTGAGCAGAAAGGGGAGACACCTGCTGCAGGTAAAAACCGCTGCTGCTTCTCATATCTGCAGCAGCGCACAAACAGCCCATCCTCAAAGCATGTTTTCAAGCATCAGGAAGTAACTGTGGTGACATGAAAGAGATGCTGAGACTACGAGTGCATACACTGTACTCAGACAAGTGTGTGTGTCTGTGTGTGTGTGCCCCAGAAACACGGCAGCAGAAACAAAATGCAGGAGAAATACGAACTGAGCAAGAAATGCCCTTTGCAAAGCTAGATAAGTCACGTAAAATGAGATGGATTGCATCTACTGTGCTGAGAATATAGAGACTTCTGTCAGCCAATCAGATTGGCAAATGGGTCTTGGTGTGTGTATAATGGTCAGCACACATTAGAATAATAGTTTACTTGGTCTATTGGGGTTTTTTTCCCCCCCCCCGAAGTAAATGTTGATGCAAGCAGCCGGAGGATTCCAAGTTGGTGAAGGGAAAAGATTTCTAGCTTGAGGATGGCAGGTGGGAATGCAAAGCAGGTTTGCTGAGTCTGCATGATATTATAATGAGCATCTTCAGTTTGCTGATGTATTCTCATAAATATTCAAGGATGAAGGCAGGTGTGCCGGAGGAGACATCTGAAGGTGTCTTCATGCCTAGTGGAGCCAAACTGGCCAGTAAAACATCACACTGAGCGTAAACCAGTATCCTCTGTGTGTGTGTGTGTGTGTGTGTGTGTGTTGGTACAAAGACACCTACATACATTGCACACTGCTTAAAGTGTGTGCATTCTTCATGCATGCACACATCCATTACGAGACACCAAAGCTGACAGATATGTATACACGTTCCATCTTTGACCTCTGCCAGACAAACACACACACACACACACATATACTTATATTATACACTATGCACAATATACCACAACTTAAACTCTTTGTGATAAGTGACCTCCCTGCTTATCGCCATTTTACACCTATACTGAAATACACACACACACACACACACACACACACAGACGCACAAAGACACAAATACACTTATGAATTCCAGATATACATATTAGGAACGTAACATGTCAAAGAATGTAAATGCGTACATAGAACATGCATGTTGTGGTCAGAATTGCAGACATACAATTTATCTTAAATTCAGCCGTAAACATGGTTTATGTTTTATGTGGTTGACATCTTGTTAATCTTCTCCTTCTTTGTTTTCACCACATCGTTTCATCACCAAAAATAATAAATGTTCCTATTTTACAGTCTGTTCTGCTGTCGTTGCGTGTCCTCTCGTCATTCTGTGGTGACATCGTGTGTCGCGGCTGTGCTGACTTCTGTCGTGACTTCACTTCCATCCAGGATACCATCGACTTCTCACAAATATTTTAATATCAGAGAGTTATTACTCTGCTGCATTAATCCCAGAAGAGTAGATCATGGCTAAAAACATGGCGAATATAAATTACAGTAAAATCTTTTCTCTTTGATATCGTTTCCTGCTATTTATTGCTTGTGAGGTGAAGTAAAACCTTTTTTTATTAGCAGGCCTTGACTCAGTGTAAAGCAGCGTGTCATGGAGCTTATTGCTTTTAGAATAAAGGCTACACTTCCTGGTACTGAAAAAAAGAGCTAATTTTTAACTCAATTTTGCATTTGTTATGGTAATTAAATAACAATAAAAGCCAGTCTTCAAAGAACACAGCCTGAAATGAGTTTAGGGTCTTGATCATCCCGAGTCTCGTTTTGCAATTATGTCCTCCTAATTTTATATGATTCCATTTATGACAGGGCTATCTACAATTAAAGATTAATGTAAGGACTTAAAATTATTTCATTATAAGTTAAGTTAACTAATGAATCTATGAAAATTAGACTTTGGTACAAAGTGTCAGAGTTTAATTTAATGAGATTAACCTTTGACACGTGTTGCTTAAACCCAGAGGAGTGTCATTACTTTATCTGCAAAAGCTACGACGAAGAACTAGAACGGGTAGAATGGTTATGATGATATTTAATCAGGACTAGACTCGTGCCTTTTACATGAACATATGCACACGTATGTATATCGGTCACCTGCTTGCAGGCTACTCACATTACAAATGCACACACTCAAGCTCAAACCCTTAAAACACTTCAAGTGAACATTTACAGCTCTTTGGCTTTTTTGCTGAAAGATGTTATCTTTTGGTGAAACACACACACGCACACACACACACACACACAGACACACATTTGTCTCCTTGACATGTTGAAGCAGTAATCTGGCTGAAATCCTGCTCACCCAAGGGCATCTCCCACCAGATGTCGCATTTGTGTGACCCCCGGATATAGTCATGTCTGTGTGTATGTGTGTGTGTTCTTTGGAGACACAGGGATGTTAGTGAACATATGGAACAAAAAAATAAATAAAATAGATGTTGCTACGCAGAGAAACAAAGACACACACACACCTTCAATCCCTCTTCTGCAAACTGCACAGGTAAAACTGTGTATGATATATCCGTGCAGCAGTCATCATTTCTCAAACTGTAATTTTCACTTCTTAAAGGGGAGTTATACTCATTTTGATCAGTCCAGGGTTTTTTTTTTTTTTTTNGTTTTTTTTTTTTTTTTATCACAGCTTACTTTAGGATGTGGGTGGCGAATTAATCTTTTTTACACCAACCTCAATCTGTTTTCCCTGGAGCTCTCCATTTAAGGGGCTGGTATTGAATAGTGTGTTCCAGCATGAGGGATGCTTACCCCCTTTCATCTCCTGTAGCTTCCTGTTCAATGCTAACCTGAACTGGATATGCTAAATTTAACACTCATTTGGAGTAATATTTTAGATATTAGCATATATAGTATCTTCCACATGGGTTCACAAAAATTCCAAATATTAGCTCTTTCAGCTGTCAAGTCGTTGTCTTTGCATTGCATTTCTACAATATAACATAGGATAATAAAGATACTGGAAAAGATGTCCGCCAGCTGACATCCATCAAGGAGGCATCTGTTCTTTTGGGATCCGCATCATCCTTCTTGTGCCTGGCATTATGTGTGAGTGGAGCCAAAAGAGAAGTTTGAAATACGTTCTAGGAGGAGGAATCAAGCGGCGGGTTTCTCGTCATTGAGTTGTGTCAGAGCAGATGTTTTGGAAAGCATTCTATCAGAGTGAAATGAAGCCCTGATAAGCTGATCGATCAGCTCTCAGGTTCACTCCCAACTCACTCTAGCCTGTATTATCTGTTTGTATTAAGTTTGAACTGAGCTTTGCTATTGTGTGTGTGTGTGTGTGTGTGTGTGTGTCAGTGTAAAGTTTCAAATCAAGCCAACTTGGGCCGTAGGGCATAGGATCAAATCTACCTAATCTATGCATGGCTGGGATCCATGTCCTGGATCGATGAAGCAGAGATCCATTGATTAAGCCTGGATGGCTTGGGAGCCTGTTGGGTTCAAGCAAAGATGACTGTGACTTTACTTGATTCTTGTATGTGTGTGTGTGTGTGTGTGTGTGTGTGTGTTTGTTTATCAGCCCTGTGTGCTTCACATATTCACCTTTGAAGGCATGGACAGATTATCACACACTTTACTACATTTTTTATTATCCTGCTGAAACTAGAAACAGCAACAGTATGGGGACACTCTTCATGTCTCGCTGGATTTGAACTGTCTTTGACTGTTACTTTGAATCAGTAATGCTTGTAGGAGTCATGTCTATGTTCCCCAGCTCTATATAGCACAATAGAGCACATAATGGTTTAGGGTTATTCTGTTAACACACACTTAATATGTGTTAACATAATATCTAACTGGGGAACATAGGACCCTAGGAACATAGATACTAGGGGTGTTGTGATATACCGTATTGATGATAACCATGATATTTAAAAACTGAAATACAGGCAGGGTTACGAACGCCCAACTTACGAACAACCCGTACTTACGAACGGACCGCCATAAAGCCTATTAAATTAAAAATTCGAGCTACATACAATGATTCGTAATAATAAACGGCACACTACTTTACGACGTATGTCAAAACAAAAGAACACCTCTTCCGACGTGCAAGACATCAAGGAGCGAGAGTAAGTGTTAACCTACATGTTTTTCTATAGATATCGTGATAATATCGTTATCATGAATTCTTTTGGCCACAATAACCATGTAGTGAAATCTGATCCTGACAGCCCTAACAGCTACGTTCCCATGGTTATATGTATATGCTGTAATCATTTAGGACCCTTGCAAATATGCATTCTAAATATCAAATATATTTAATGTCATTGCAGTCCATATTTATAGGAACATTTAGGAGTGAATCTGTATGTTTTTTTTCTTTCAGGTTGACTGGATGGCCACAAATTATGTAAATTAGCCCAATAATCTTCTAGCAGCAGTAGCACAGATTCTGCAGAGAGAGAGAGAGAGAGAGAGAGAGAGAAAAGTGCTGATAGTTATGGAAGCAGANGAGAGAGAGAGAGAGAGAGAGAGAGAGAGAGAGAGAGAGAGAGAGAGAAAAGTGCTGATAGTTATGGAAGCAGAGATTTAAAAGCTTAGGAAATTAGATTTTTGTTGGAGACGGGTTCCAGCTGACACCGTAATGCAGGTGACAAACCTCATAACACTCCCACTTAGCACAGAATAACAGTTTTCAAGGCCAGCAAACACACACTTAACTGTGTGTGTTGCGCATAAATACACCAACAAATGCAGTCTGTGTCACACGCAGACATGTATGCTCAATCATCAATCTGTTGTATTGTGCACATATTACATCTGATGCACACGTGAAGCTGTCAGATTTTGGAAATATTTCTTAAACTGTTTGGGGTGTGTGTGTGTGTGTGTGCGCAGACACGCATGCACCAATCAGTCACTTACGCTGAAGCGGTGCCCTGCCACTTGCTCTACAATGGCATTACAGTAGCTCTCAGCCTATTATGATCTCATTCCAAAAGCATTCCGCGGTGGCACGGAGCAATTCCAAACACATTTCCCAACACATTTTGCAGCACCACAAAGTGTTCCATCCATCACCGCAGGAATAAGGTGTAATGACCGGCAGATACTGTAATAGCCGATTCTTTTGCCAAGGAAATGTGTGCGCTGTCTGTGGATGTCTTTATGTTTTACTGTGTGTGTGTGTGTGTGTGTGTGTGTGTGTGTGTGTGTGTGTGTGTGTGTATCTTTGTGCATGTGTGATTGTGTGTGTGTATGTATGTGTTTGCGTGGTTAATCCTTGCACCTAGATCTGTTGTGCTAAAGGAAGCTCCTTCATTGATCTAATCAATCAATCAATTAATCAGTCTATCTATCTATCTATCTATCTATCTATCTATCTATCTATCTATCTATCTATCTATCTATCCTCTGTCCTGTCTTTCTCTTTTTTACAAAATCTCCAATCAACCCTGATCCATTTTTCTGTCTCCATCCTCCGTGTCTTCCTCATGCATTCCCTTATCATTAAAGATTCCTCTCTCTCTCTCTCTCTCTCTCTCTCTCTCTCTCTCTCTCATACACACATACTTTTTATCCTCATCCCCTGCTTCTTTTTGTTACATAACAGCAATTGGAGTGTTTATGCTCTTACTGTCTTGTGTAGCATAGAGAAATGTATGTGTGTGTGTGTGTGTGTGTGCACGTCTGTGTTTTATTAGTCCAATTACTTTTGCAGCAATCTGCAAATGAAAGGATTGGTGGTGACTTAGGCTCTCTATATCAGAAAAGCCAATAAATGGAAAGCTGTCTTTAAAGATGACAGGAGTGGGAAAGGGAGGGCGAGAGACATAGATACAGAGGAGGGAGGGAGAGAGAGAGAGAGAGAGTAGCACTGGGAAAGATGAAAAAGACCAATTGATCAAAGAGATGGAAGGACAGAGAAAGGAAATTATGTAACAATAAAGAAAGGGAAAAAGAGGACTAGAGACTACAATTGTGAGCAAATGTGTGCAAGAAAGAAAAGGAAGTTAGCGTGTAAACGTCTTTGCACGCATGTGCGGCATGCGTGCAAAGACGTGAATGAAGCAGCAGACAGAGATGGCAGTGCAAAGGAGACATGCGTGTGTAATAGCGTGTAACTTTAAAACGATGTTGACCTGTCTGCAACCCCGCTTTCAGACTCACGCTCTTCGGAGCATGCACGGTTGAAGAGCATGTTTGTGCAAAGCAGGAATATATGCATGTGTGTGCGTGCCTTTACTCTCATTTCTCCTTACAAACTCGCAGCATGGCGCCAAACGGGAGGTTCAAAGCATCCAGACGGATAACCGAGGCGTCTATGATCACATAAACGCACACACGCAAACAGATGTGGCTTTTCTCTGATCTTTGGCTAAAACTCACAAGAAGAGCCGAACAGAAAAGAATAGACAAGCAGATGCCGCCATCTGTAAATGCAGCATCCACGTTCCCTTCACGTTGCAAAAGTAAATCCAAGCTTATTGAGAATGCATTTACGTAACCCTGTATCCTGTTTTTCCTCACTGTATAACATGCAGAGATGATCATGTGTGCTTGCCAAAGGCAGTACACATATTGTTATGCTGTTTTGCAAACTTGCCAAAAGTTTGGCACGTAACTTGTCCCGCATGATTGGGCCAGCCCTGTATTGTACATCAAATTGTGCAGCCTGATACAGAGAAGTGTGCTATGACTTTTCTTATTGATCCATCTGGTTTTCGTAAAAATCGCGAAAAACTGCCTGCTTTTTTTTTTCCATAGAGAATGAATAGAGATCTATTTCTCAGAAACTATAAGAGCTACAGCAACAAACTTAGCAGGTAGATTCATAGTGTCACCCTCTACAAGCAAAAATAAAATTACACATATTGGCCAGATGGTGGCGCTGTGGTACTTTCGCATTTTGGCTTATGACTTTTGAACCGTGTGTCCTACATTCAAAATTCTTTTTTCCTTGGATTCATAGGATTGAGATGCATCCATCCATATAGGCCACGCCCATTTTGACCTGAAGAAGCCTTCCAGCATTTATTATTTTTTTCCAGTTATTGTTACCTACTCCTACATTTTTAGCTCAATTGACACCAAATTTGGCATGTGTAATCTCTGGACCAACACAAACAAAAGTTCCATTTGATGCTTTTTGATATTAATTTTTTTTTTTTTTTGCTACAATTGGCTGCCAAAATTGAGTGGGTGTGGCTCATTCAACAAAACCTGCTATATCTCATAAACAAATCAGTCTGCTGTTACCAAACTTGGTGGACACGTGCAGTAGACGTGTGCAAAAACTGAGACATCGGTCAACCTGATGGGGGCGCTGTAACAGCCACAGGTGATCTTTGAAACAATGACTGGATTTTTTCCTTTGAAAGTGCATGGGGAGCGCAGACATGCTGACACCCAACACCCACTGTTAAACAAATATCACTGCAATGAGCTGTGTGACATCAGTGAGGAGACACACATTCTAAGTGTCTGAATCTTACAAACTGTGGGAAGTACAGCAAACTGACCCAGCAGACACATACACGTGGGAGTGTACGCATGCGCACACAACAGTGGCAAGGGGCAAGCACACATTACATTTTTTTTTAGAAAATGTAGACTGTTCTAGTTAAAGTTTAATATTACTGTTCCTCTAGAGGCGAAGTGAGAGAGAGTAGAAAAAGCATTAGATGAAAAAAGTGAAGCACAACAGAACAGAGTAGATAAAAGCTACACGAGAGAAGAAAAGAGGAAAGTAGACAGCAGAACCAGAGGATCGTCAATCTACATATCGTCTCATTTTTGTGAGCGAGACACGGTCGTGCATTTCTTTTTGAGTCGCCTGGGTGTTTTTTTTTTTTTTTTCAATAACAGTCCTGGCGAAGAAAATGGCCATGTCAGAGGATAATGCGAGATTGCTGCCGCTTTCCAAAGCTGTCAGGCAGAGAGACAGTCAGGCAGGTGTGCAGGAAGACAGGTGAGCAGAGAGGGAGATGTGCCTGGAGGCTGACACACACATACACACACACACATACACACACGGTTCATACTGTATGGAAATTGCCACGACTGAGTTGGAAAACTACTGTGACCTTTAAAAAAAGTATTTCTTTTGTAGTTTAAATATAATGACTACTTTTACTGCCTGGAATATCCACATTTCCATGTTGTAGTGGGTTTGGGTATAATAGTAATTTTTTTTTTTTAATCTGTCAAAATGATGTGTGCCATTTTGACACTTTGANTTGGGTATAATAGTAATTTTTTTTTTTTAATCTGTCAAAATGATGTGTGCCATTTTGACACTTTGAAAAATTCGTTCCCTGATTAAAACAGGCTGAAAAGAATCTGTTCCATAAACCCTAGAACTAAAAAAAAAAAAA
>VXCM01004009.1:52896-92101 GCA_014773175.1 Lucifuga dentata
ACACACACACACACACACACACACACAAAGGACCTTAGTGAGAGACTATGCCCTAAGACTGAGAGACAGAGAGGCAATCGGTCAACCAAAAAGTCCCGTGTCCTGTGGTAGAAATCATATTTCTGTTCCTGTCAGAAAGAAACTGACAGAAGGACGCAGACGTGCAGCTGGGAATAAAAGCAAAGATACTCAGTCATCAGTCCTGTGGCTGGATGAGACAAAAAGGGAGGCAGTATGAGGCAGGATGGGGTTACAGCACTCTTCAGGAGCCAGCCACTTCTTTATGCTGGCATTTCTCTCCTAAAAAAAAAAAAAAAAANTTTTTTTTTTTTTTGTTTTTTCAGAGTTAGTTATTTGTGGTAGGAGTTGATAATGAACTGTGTATCTCTCTTTGATTTTTTTTTTGTCAACCTGCTTTTGTCTGTCTTTTCAAAGCGCCACATCTCACACACACACACACACACATACACACACACATTTCTTTATCTCTCATTGCTAATTCATCAGCTGCAGACAGGAACATCAGACTTGACAACATAACCAAGATTATCCTGCTGACTCTCGAGTTATCAATGACTTTACAAAACTTCATTCAGCTCACACTTCACTTAATAAACATCTAATTGCTGCTGATTGGGCATGTTTGAAATGATCACGGTGACTCAGATGGATCATTTGTGAGAGTAAATGTCAACTCTAAGACACAAACTCAGACAAAACCGTATTTGCAGATTGGAGAAATCTGTTTTTTGGCTGTTTGTGTGTCTGCTCTCCCATCCAAGCAACACGCTGTGTGTTTGTGTCTGCAGGTGTGTGTGTGTGTGTGTGTGTGTGCTGGACTGCTGGTGAAGCGCGTCAAGGTGCGCCTACAGTTTTCTACCAACTTAAGGAAGGCGTGTGTGTCAGCAGCGCCATCACTTTTCATTACTGTCATCATTAGAGCCCGACGTGAAACAATGTACAGGAGACAAACTGCTTCAGAAACACACTGGTTTAGATTAAGCAGCAAAAACACGCTGGCAGGATACACACTTGTCTCCCAAACCACACTGAGCGAGCGAACCAAATCAGAGCAAAAGGTTTGAGCTTTCAAACACAATTTCAGCTGCTGATACCCAGAAAGCATACCGAATGAAGGTTATCGTGAATATGAATTAATACAATAAGGTGTCGTTATGTCACATAACCTGCTCAGTAAATGTTCCAATTATCACAGTAACACCAACTAGGGCTTTACGTAAAAGTTTGGTCTTGATTTGGCAATACAGGCAGACAAGAAACAAGCAGCATTGTCCTCCTGATGACATTTTAAGCAACAAACATTTTCAGCAGCAGCAAATAAATAGGATATAAAAAATACCTTATAAGCCTGTGACCCTGTTCAGCAGGGGTGGACTTAGTGATTTTGAGGCCCTAGGCAACACAACTATGGAGCTCTCTTCAGCCCCCCTTATTCTCACCCTTTCTAACCTTATTAATCAAAACAATCATGACCTTCTGTAAGAAAAGGAAATATGCCTTCAATTTAACAAAGGCAACAAAATGAAGGCACTAACACATTATCTGCATGTAACTGTTATTGTTTGTAAATGTGCAGCCTTTGTTATTTTTATGGAAAATTCTGTTCTTGACCTAAACTGGCACTAGCACTTATGCTGATTCCCGTGGCAGAGAGAAAAAGGAAGTTACCTTTTGGAGTTTTGCAACAAATCTCTTACTTTCCTCTCTCTCTCCCCTGCTTGGCAGTGGCAGAGCCAGGGGGTGGCCCATGGTTGCCATGGCCACCATAGACTAAAGCCTGGCCACCCCAGTGGCCACCACACACAGTATCGACTCTCAGGTCACTTATTTTTTAAATTTATTTGAATATTTATTATCGCGTGGAACCATTTCTGTCCTGCCGCCACAGCACTCAGGACTCTATAAAGCTGAACACACACATCATGTGATCTGCTGCCCCTCCCCCTCCCATCCTACACAGCCAGGTCATACAGACAGCAAGCTTTCAGCAAATTAAAAAGCCAATTAGAGGTACATTTGTATTGACACATAAAATAAATGCTGTCATAGCATTTTGTGTGGATGCTATTTTGGCATAAATTACAATGAAAACATCAACTGACATGTAATTCATATGTGCTATTGGGCCTTTCGTGGAGCCCCTGCCCAGCCCGGGCTCTAGGCGGCTGCCTGTTCTTGCCTAATGGTAAAGTCCACCTCTGTTGCACAGCCAGCCATGAAAAGAGATCTGCATTTCAAAGACTTTGCCCATCGATGACAAGAAGTCGCACAACAACAGTTATAGCATTGAATATGAGCATAGCTCTTAATGGTCATTGGATACTTTTCCTGTATGCTTTATCAGCATACGCGTAGGGCAGTTATTTCGGTGTTGGATTACATGCCGTTTCAAGGGAGACAGCTTATTCATTTATTAGTTTATTTGCCAGGGAAATGCTCATTGATCCACAGTAAAACAGAAAACTGTAAGTGATCCAGAGTTAGCCCAAAAGGCTCATTTTCATCTGCGGTGGCCAGATGTTACAAGGCGCCCTAAAATCTGATAAAAAGACATTAATACACATCATCAACTCGGTACTGTAGTGGGAAACAACTAAGACCCAAAACAAGAATACAACCAAAGATACACATAGATCAGCAATGCATCACCAGCAGAACACAGAGGAAAGCAATAACTATAAAACAATCTGCCACAGGAAGCCAGACAACTAAAAAGGCCTCAATCACAAATGTCATTCATGGCTTTACTTTCATGGAAGGAGGTCGGTAGAGTAAGCTGATACACAACTTGGCACACCAGGTTTCAACTTTTTTTGTGACAAAAGCAAAGTTATATAAGCCGTGCAGAGCGTCGCACAGAACAGAACAGGAAAAAAATAACATGTGTGAAACAGCAAGGGAGGGATTGTTAAGAGAGATGTGAATGGAAGAGAGTGGGTGAGAATTGGTGCGAATGACATGGGAGGGAAAGCGTCATCACGATGGGAGATGCACAGAGCACAGAGAGGAAGATAGATAGGTGGGGGGAGAGAGAGAGTCAGGCAGGTGGACCATTTTCATGTGATGTGGCGGCAACAATCACGTCTTTGAGTCACGCAAAGTGCCAGAAATATGGATTCTCTCTCTCTCTCTCTCCCTCTCTCTCTCACCATCTTGAGGATCCTACAGATACAGATCCTACAGAGACTGAAATACCATAAGTTCAAGAAAAGAGGAAGAAGAGACAAAAGTGTATATTTGAACAGAATGCAGATTTTTTTTTTTTTTTTTTTNATTTTTTTTTTTTTTTTTTAAATGGAGGAACATTTTTTTCTGTTCCTGAGTCAACTGGTGCCACCCAGTGCAGCTTGGCATGTATTTTTATTCAAACGATCAAAGTCGGGGCCTCCTGTGTGAAAATTTAAGATGATAGGAGGCGGCACACAGGGTGGGGTGGGAGGTGTTGGGCTTTGAGGAGAGACAAGAAAGGAGAGGACACCGGCAGGGGTGTTAGGTGTAAATAAGTGAAGAGAAGAATCGAGGTGAGGAGAGATGACGGGGAACGAGGGAGTAGAGATAAAAGGAGGAGAGTGAGATGTGGAGGGGAATCAAACAGAGAGAGAGAGGACGAGATGGGCAAGGGGCATACACACACCTCTGATAGCTGAGAGACAAATGAGAGGGAAAACAGGGTATTTCATCACGTGTTCACATCTGAGACAACGTGACGTAATCACCATGTGTGTGTTGTTTAAGATAGATTTCTGCAGTCTGCTGCTGGAAACATAAAATGCATCACTTCCTGTTTGTTAAGACATTTATAACAGGTTTAGTGAAATTGGTATCAGTCGACTTATATGATATGAACTGTCAAAATGGACATTCATGTACTGTAAACAGAAAATCCATTCATTATCTATACCCATTTGTTACGTTCCCTAACCCTAAATTAATGAAGCAGGCAACCAAACAACGAGGCAACAAAGCTGTTAAAGTTGTCAACCAAAAAGTGTTTGGTTTTAATGTAGTTCAAAGAATAAGCCACAAAGAACAACAGGAAGCTGTAGATTTCAGGGTAGCCAATGCCAAAATAACAAACATAACTACAGTCCTGTCTTAAAAACAACTAAACTAGACCCAGAAAAAAACTAATTCAACACTAAGCTCCCTAACTTACCAAGAAACAAGAGGAAAGGTCATCGGAGAAAATAAATGGCAGCTCACTCCGACCAAGCTTCCTTTTACCAAACGTGTAACCATTTTAGAGCACAACGTCCAAACCAGAACAGGTCAGAAACAGGGCAGTATGTAGGTACTCAAAGATGGATGGAAAGAGGAGCAGGATGGAGTTTTCTCCTGTATTTGTACTGTGGAGGCTGATGGCAAACTCTGCAGCCACCAATCCTGCCAACCATGCCTCTCCACCATGCGTTGAGGCAAAACCTGCAGACTGAGATAGAGAGTGAACCCACAGTCACACTTTTTATGGTGCAGTTTCTCTGCAAAATCAAGTCATGTCAATGTGATTCATGTGAATACTGGATTTGTGGGGGCAAACTAAATTCGCGTCTTGGCAAAATAAAAAATCTGCGCAATGCTTTCGCGTAGAATTCAATTTTGTTGAACTTTGACATGCGAATTTGCATGGCTTGCCAATCACAAGCTGTCTTGATACTGACCTTTGATGCAATGTAAGGAACTATAGTCCAAACTGGAGGAAGCGTCATATTAGCTGTCTCATCATCTGATTTTCTAATTCTGCTCTGCCAGAGTATAAACTACTCCACAAAAAAGATGCAGCATGTTCACAGTCAGTTATGAGACAGGAGTGATAGTAAAAATATATGACTTTATTTTGATGAAGATTTGAAGCTAATAACAATTAGCTAATAAAAGCTAACAAAAATTAGAAGTTGAAATTTATTATTTGAAATTGATTCAGTGTTTGAAACTTGAATAATGCATTTTACATCACACATTCAAAAAATATGAATAATATGTCTATTTATTTGGAATGGAAGATTTGTTGTGTTTTGACACCATAGTTACTGTAGTTACTGGAGGTTTAACATCATTTCTGACTGATGAAGCCATTTGGATGNGACACCATAGTTACTGTAGTTACTGGAGGTTTAACATCATTTCTGACTGATGAAGCCATTTGGATGGATAGTGAAATGTTTCAGAATTAAAAATTTGAATCCGGTTGACCTGACTGATTTTTCATATAACATATGTGACTTTATGTCAATTTATTGTCTGGTTAGCGACCAATCTAGCTAGCTTTCTCGTAGTTAGCTAACCAGCAAGCTAGCTGTGGCATATCACCATGGTAACTTCAGTTAGCTCATGCAGCACTATTCTCATTTCAGTCTGCTGGTAAGTTATTGGATCCACAAGAAGTCAGTACGTCGCCAAACATCCAGCAATAAAGCGAATATTTGCGAAGACGTGAATATTTGTGTGGTCACGCCAAATAAATTTGCATTGCATGTTCCAAGTGTGACCGTGGGCTGAGAGAGAAAAACACATGCCTAATCTCCCCAGTAGGCTATAACACAGCTTATCCTAATCAGAGTCGCAGGGGGCTGGAGCCTATCCCAGCAGTTATTGGGCAAGAGGCAGGGGACACCTGGACAGGTCGCCAGCCAATCACAGGGCTGACACACAGAGACAGATAACTCATCCACACCTGCGGTCAATTTAAGATTTCCAATTCACCTAACCTGCATGTTTTTTGGAGGAAACTGGAGCACCTGGAGGAAACCTACACAGATATGAGGAGAACATGCAAACTCTGCACAGAAAGGACCCGGTTGGAATTGAACGCGAGACCTTCATGCTGTGAGGCAACAGCGCTAACCGCTAAGCCACCGTGCTGCCATAAACAGAAAACGTCAGTGATTATTTCTTTAGCAATTGCTATTCTTGGCCAGTAACATAAAAGATGAAACAAAACTGACGCGTTATTCATGCAAGTGCTGAGACGAGACGAAGAAAGTGCAAAACGTGAGGAGTAAAGTGGGAATTGAGAGATGTGTGTGAGCAAGAATAAGTAAAAAACAAAAAAAAAGAGAAGAAAGAAGGAGAGGAAACGAGGGAGTTGAAGGGGAAAAGATGAGTAGAAGGGAGGTCTTAGAGATGGAGGATGTATAAGAGAAATCAAGTTATATTGGTTAAAGCAGTTTTAAAGCCCCACGGGAAGGAAAGATAAAAAAAAAAAAGAGAGAGGATGGGCAAAAGCTAGAAGCTGAATACAATACATCAATTGACAGTTGCCTGAAAGTACTTTTCTGATGACAAAGTGGTTTTGTGGAGTGAATAGGGGGCGAGCGGCGAGTGTTTTGGCTGACGGAAATCCTCCAACAAAGAGCCGGTCACACTGTCAACTTTCTATCTTCCACTTTATTTTTGATCAGCCTTCTCCTCGCCATCAGGAAGCTGAAGTAAACGTCACATCCAATCTAATCCTCACACACTGCAGTCTCATTTGTGATGGCAGCTTTTACTTTTTGTTTTCTGACATTTTCAAAACAACACATGCATGGTTTGATTGTTAATGAAGCTCGTGGTTTTGAATTTGTTTTCTGCTTCTGCTGAGCTCACAGAGCTGTTACTAATGAGTTGGCCTTTGGGTTTTAAATTTGAAGTTTTCACTTATTTTTTCCAGTTTTATTTTTCTGCAAACTCATAGCTGGTTTTCCAAAAAAAAAAAAAAAAAAAAAAAATTGGCCCATTTTTACAGGAAGCACTCGACTAAGGGAGCGTTTGCCAACATTATTAGTTTTCTATCATCTCCCTAAAACTCTCCTCTTCATTTAGCTTAGCATCCCGGTGGAGATACAGAACTCTGTGAGGCCATTTGGAAGGTGTGATTTGCCATCCATTCTTTCATTTATTCATCCATCCATCCATCCATCCATCCTCTGTCTCTCCCCACTCTTCCTTTCATCCACCTTTTTGCATCCCATTATACATATTTTATACGGTTCTCAGTATTACCTCACCATGCCATCCAGCTATCATTCATCCTCCCACATTCCCCTTTCTCTCTCTCTCTCTCTCTCTCTCTCTCTCTCTCTCTCTCACTTTCACCATCCTTTATTCATCTTTCTCCCCTTCTGTTCCTCATTTCTTACATCCATATGCTCCCACCCAGATCATTATATTAATATCAATCCGCAAATCCATCTGTCCATCCCTACATTTTCTTGTCCTCCCTCCTTCCCTCCTCTATCCTTCCACCCATCCCATTATATTAATAGGCTGTTGAGAGGGTGTGATTCCAGCGGTAGCTCTATCTATTAGTGCATTAGCGCATTAAGTGTGTGTGTGTGTGTGTGTGTGTGTGTGTGTGTGTGTGTGTGTGTGTGTGTGCACATTGCCGCCTCTTACTCGGTTGGACACATTAACAGCATAATGGCAGACTACTAGCCACATTCATATGCTGTCATGTACAGGTACACACACACACACACACACATGATGCAAGTACATATACTCCCAGGCCCACATAGTTATGTTATCAGGCAGGCACGCATGTTCGTCACAACATAGCTCACACACACACACGCAACTACCTGAATAATTGATGCAGGCACACTTACATGCACACCGGGACACAGTAAGCATTGATATTCAGCGAGTCAGAGTTCGTTCTAACGCCGAGCCCAAATCCTGACAGAGGCCGACAGTGTGTGTTAAAGGGACAATGCAACCTCAAATACAGTATAACTCAAATGATGCAAAGTCACAGTCATGTCTGTGACGGGAATAGGAGAAACTGGCGTGTTTGGATGTAAAAAGCAATGTGTCTGCAAGCGTGACGATGTGAGTCATTGTGTGTGTGTGTGTGTGTGTGTGTCGCTGTGTGTATGTGTGAAAGTGTTGAGAGGTGGGGGANATTGTGTGTGTGTGTGTGTGTGTGTGTCGCTGTGTGTATGTGTGAAAGTGTTGAGAGGTGGGGGATTGGAAGACACAGGGGGTATTGGGAGATGGAATTGCTTCCTCTCAGTGGGTGTGTGTGTGAGTGTATCAGTACGTGTGTCTGTGTGCGCTTCCCTAAAAATAAAATGATACCACTTCCCTGGAGACCATATGGTACAGATAATGAGCTGGTCCTCCAGCAATGTTGCCCGTTCTTTTCCCAGTGGGATGAAAGAACTGACCATATTGGGAGATTTTTTTTTTTTTTTTCCAATGTAGCGAAGTCAGTGTTGGAAAACTTTAAAGTAAGAAATGTGTCCTTAACTGTGTCTTGAAAAGTATAAGCAGGTGAGTTATAGAACCATGATGCTGCAGTTTTACACAGGGGAACAGTTGCTGATCAGGTTGGTGATATTTAGCAGCATCTTTTAGCTCGTTTACTGAATATTTAAGACTCGAGACCATTACACACCAGAGGCAAATAATTTGTGTAACTATTTTGCACATAATAGATTTTTTTTGAACTCATTAATGGAGCTTTTCACATCAACAACAGAGTTTCACTTGATGAAATTGCTGCATTTATTTTTTTGGATGAAGCTCGATTTTTCCAACTTTTCGCAAGTGAATACAAACTTATTGGAATCGTTGTTTGCTGGTGACGTCACACTCAAAACATTCAACATGGCGGATCGTCTGATTGTTTATGTGTCACAGAATGCTGTCCTGNAAAAAAAAAAAAAAAAAACAAAAAAACAAAAACAAAATATAAGACAAGTATAAAGACAAAATAGCTTCATTATGACAATGGTCTTAATGAATATTTACCTGTGGTCATCCTGAAATATGTCCAAAACCTTTAATTCCTGTATCAAGCAGGCTCCTCCTCCTCCTCCTCCTCCTCCTCCTCCTTCCTGTTTGATGAACCCAGAAGCTCCGTTTTTTTTTGTTTTTTTTTTACCAGGTCCTTTCACTTGTTGCTGACTCAGGGTCAGCAACAAGTTGTTGGCATGAATCCATATAAATATTCACTAAAATCGCATCACGTTTGATGTGAATATAGTTACTGCGACAAATTCACATCCGAAAAATTCGCACTTTCATGTCATTTATTCGCGTCGCTCTTGGTGTGTAACGGCCTTTAGTTGGTGTCATCGACCTTGTGTCCAGCAGTAGAAGGTAGTCTGTTTGCCCAACAACATGTAATGACCAGCTGGTGAAGAAGGTTGAGCATCTAGCACAGTCATCTTCAAATTCCTGACTCCAGTCCAGATTCGGACCAAACCACTACTGTTTCTGGAGTCTGAGCAAATTCTAATTTTCATATGTATTATTTGTATTATCTGTATTATCTGCAAGACATCGCTGTGACGCAACTAGTCAAAATTCTCCACTTTCTCCGCTGTAAGCAGTGCTCTGAGTGTCCGACTCTCCTGTCTGTAGAATTTCTACTCTGCTTTGGCTTGGTCCAGTCACATTCAGCATCCTATCATCTCCATGACAACGATGGGTTGACAGCGTTGGGCTCATTGACAGTTGACAGCACAGCTAGTTTCATCAGTAGTTAGCTTGACTCGGGGTCAGATTGGCCATCAGGAAATAATCCGACCCTGACTTGACTGATCTTAATAAACAGACGCTTATTTTACTGAATTTTTTCTTTGTGTTTTTTTGTGGACCTTTAAGTTTTGTATTTGAGTACCCCTGATCTCACAGCTGAAGACCAAGATTATTTCTCAGATGTTGACTTATCAAGAGCCAGAACAATGACTCCAGTGTGTTGCTAATGTTGCTCTGTGTCTGGTGAATGTAAGTAGGCAATTTTTGCTAGCATGTTAGGAGCAGCAACTTTGGCTTGATGTGGTATTGGCTTGTTTTTTGAGTTTTTGTTGGTGCAGTTACAGTGCCAGGGTACCTGTGTTTTCCTCTGTTTGCCCACAATTTGTTTGATTCTATTTGTCATCTGGATTCATTTGCCTCTCATATTAACCACAAAGCTATTTTAACTATCCACATTTATTTGACTTCTCTTACCCTGTCGCTGGGCCTGCTGAGAGTGGTGATGCAGGGGAGCACACGAAGTAGATGAGCCTAATATCTCACCATCTGCTGCACTGTTGCTTCAACCCTCAAACAATTGTTGAAATGTCAGAAGAAATTTATGCTTCTTCCTTCTCTGTGGAAGCACAGGGGCCAGCGTGGCAACGAGCTGATTGACTCTCAGAAACAGAACCGCTTTAATCATCATCGCAATAAACATTCTGAGATTGTTTCTGGTGGAAAGATATTTTTTACAATACAGGGGGATCAAAGCACATAATGACATTTATCATGCAAAAACAAAGGATGCAGGGTAGGACAGAAAAATAACATGATCTCCTGCAGAATACAACGCAATACAGTAAAATAACCCTGTGCTGTGTACTTAAATAGAACAATAAGGACCAATTGCTGTTTTAGCTGTGATCATTAAATCATTTGAGCATATTGTCCTTGGTTACCGAAAGGCGAGTTCCATTTATCATGACTCAACGCCGGTTTGCAAACAGAATAAGCAAATGTGATGAGGATGCAGTTAGTTCAGCATAAAACACCTGGAGACACCCAGCACCTGCATTCTATTCTTTAACTTGTGGTCTGTATTTTTACCCATAAATCCACTCAAACTCTGCAGTAAGCTACAGTACATCAACACTGACCCTGTCCCCTACTCTGGTTACTGTATCCACGGCTTATTCCGGAAAAGCCACAAGACAGAAGGTAACATTTAAAAGCATCTTATGGCAAAGGAGCTGCATTGTTTCATCCTGGTTATTCTTCCTCTACACAATTTCATATCCAATAATGGCTCTGTCAACATTGACAAGTACACAGATGACACAGCTATTATCAGTCACATATCATCTAACAGTGATGGAACACAGGACTGTGAAGAGATAAACTGAACACTGAAGACTTTTGTCTGTGCACACACCTGGTTCTCAGACAACAATCTCCTACTTATACATCAAAAACACAAAAAAACTCTCATTAAATTTGTTTCCCAGGCTCATCCCCAAACACCCAAACTCATCTATGACTACCATATCCATCAGTGATTCATTTCAAATTTCCGTGCCTCCGTACACAAGTAATAACTTTAAATTTGCATAAACCAATATTAAGCAGAATTTTCACCAAAGTCTGCAGCTTTACACTTGTTTTAGTTCATTTTTTGAGCCCACAAACACTGCATAATTCCTTCTGGATAGTTTAAACCAACTGCATATATAAATCCATAGCATAGGCAGCTGTTTCCAGCAAACAAGCTCTGATTAGCCGACTGTGTGAGACCTAATCAGCACAAAATGACTGGAAGACAAAGTTAACAAGTAGCTGGTGAAGAAAGATGAGCATCTAATGAGCTAATGATCCAGCAATTTGTCTCATGTATTGGTGGAAGCCAAAGAAAGTGATAAAAGGAGAGTGATTTAAAATTATCAGGTTGATAGAATACAACTCCGACATGATACTTATGTCATGATTCTTTAGGGTATGTAAGTTGGCAGTTGTTAATAAGCAAGTTAATAAACTGATGGTACGTCAGGGCTTTGTGTCTGTCAGGTTAATTTTTAATTTTCTACTCCCCTGGTGGCTAAAAATTGATTATTGAAGCTTTAAATGGAATATCAACAAAACGCACACAACTTAAAAGCCCTGTAAGGGTTTGCGTTAATATGATGTTTTTTCCTCCACTGATTTTAAATGTTTGAATTAACTTTCAGTGGATAAACTGCATCTAAATCAAAATCTGAATAATGTTAAGTTTTTACTGTGATTGCGTCATAGAAGTTTTGATTTAAAGCTACGGTAATTTTTAACCCGTAGCTCGTGTTGCTTTCATTGGATTGCATAATAATGAGCAGATGTCTGTCTGTGTTGTTGTTATAGAAGCACATAAATAGCATATCAATATATATATATATACACACACACACACATATATACACACACATATAAATATAAAGCATATAAATAGCCTTTTGCTGTTGTAAGATGGGTAGGTAAAGGTGTATAATGCCTGGCAATATTAGATGATTGTATCTCTGATATGTAACTATTGAAGAATGAGGTATTGTAATTGATGATATATATACAGTAACAATTTGTAGGTAATAAAGCCATTGCACACCAATAATATGAATAAATGACATGAAAGTGTGAATTTTTCGGATGCAAATTTGTTATGGAAAATATATTCACAGCAAACACAATGTGACTTTTGCGAATATTTGTATGGGTTCACACCAAAAAACGCACAAAGAAAAACATGGAGTCCTGATTTAGCTTAAACACGGACACCTCACAGCAAGGGTTTGAGTCCGACCGGGTCCTTCCTGTGTGGAGTTTGCATGTTCTCCCCGTGTCTGCGTGGGTTTCCTTCAGGTGCTCCGGCTTCCTCCCTCCTCCAAAGACATGCAGGTCAGATGAATTGGAAACTCTAAATTGACTGTAGTTGTGAATGTGTTTGTCTGTCTCTATGTGTCAGCCCTGTGATAGACTGGCAACCTGTCCAGGTGAGCTCCGCCTCTCACCCAATGAACACTGGGATAGGCTCCAGCCCCCCGTGACCCTTAACAGGACAAACAGGTATAGAAAATTAATGGATGGATGATTTAACTTAACAAAAGGAGGAAAAAATTGGAGATTCTGCATTTATCACATATGAAGGAGGCGGATCCTGTTTGATATAGGAATTAAAGCTTTATCATGGCCACTTTTGGACAAACTTCAGAATGACCGTAGGTAAATATTCAATAAGTTCGTTTTTATAATGAAGCTGCGTTGTCTTTATACTTGTTGTCTTTATAAGTTTTGTTCATTTTATTACACAGGACAGCATTCTGCAACACAAAAACAATCAGACGATCCGCCGTGTTGAATGTTTTGAGGGTGTCATCAGCAAACACTTTGATTGGTCCGATGCGTTTGTATTCACAGGCAAAAAGTTGGAAAAATCGAGCTTCATCCAAAAAAATAAATGCTGCAATTTCGTCAAGCGAAACTCCGTCATTGATGAGAAAGGCTCCATTCACGGGGCGAAAAATATTATTAACATGCGAAAAATTTACACGAATGATTTGCCTCTGGTGTGTAACGGCCTTGAGGCAGCGTTCATGTTTTAGCCACACTGGTGCAGTTATGATATCAGCACAGGTGTTGAACAATTTCACACATCCTAATACATAATGCCATATGCAAAACATGACCGATTTGAAGCAGCTTCCTGCTGTGCTGATGATGGATCTCTTCTGACGGGTTACAAGCTCACACAAAGAAATAAATTAAATCATACACACACACACACACACACACACACAAGGACATAGTGGTAATTGAAGTGTTGCAGGAAGCAGTAGAGACTCCTACGCAAACAAAGAAAACACACACGTTTCAGTCAAGGCAGTAGTTGTGTGTACTTGAGCCATGTGTGGGCGTGCATTGATTTAGTCTGTCCTCAAGGGGATTTCTCATGCTGGTGTTTTCCTCAGAAACTTGTCCTTGCACCAGACAGAACTAAAACATATTTCATAACCAGAGCATGTACGCTCAAATGGATTTTAAAGACTTTCTGCCCTCTAATTTGCTGCTAAGTTGTTTTTCATTACACAAATATAAAATGCTTTCTTGGCCGGTCTAATGGCACATTGCATGATGTATGAGGCTCATTTACAAGTGTAACAAAGGGAATATTGCCTAATGTTTGATGCTGGGGAATACCTGTTTAAAACTCACACTTTCACTCATAAGTCACAAATAATGAGAGGTGTGCATATATTTCTCATTGTGTGTGTCTGTCCTCTGTCTACATTTGCAAATTAAGAAAAAATGACTAAGCTCTATGTAAGTTTGGCTGTGTGTGTGTGTGTGTGTGTCTGCCTGTACATATGCTTGGAGGAAAGTTGTGACATTTGGAAAGAAGAAATCACACAGTGGGCTGCAAGAATGCATACAGGAAACCTGAGCGTGAATGCTGGCAGGTGTCGAGCATTCACGTGGATTCATATGCCTGCGTGCGCACACACACTCATGTACAAACTCACAATGAAACACTGTTGGGAAGCACTTTTGTCTCACGGCAGGGAAGGACAAAACAGAGAGGAGAAGCTGCAAGTGCTGGCTTAGATCAAGTAGTCTGGTCCCTTCCTCCTGGGTGTAGGTGTGTGTGTGTGTGTCACTGCACGTGAGATTTAGATGCAGCTGTTAGATGACTACATCACACAATACAGAAATATATAGAAACAGGGAGGTGTGGAAACATGATATAGGTAATTTGAGAAAATGAAACATAACAAGCTAGTTCTATAGGTCTAGATATTTGTACTGGAGGCAGCGAGGAAATAGTGAGAGATGAAGAAAAATGGCTAGGAGTCAGACTACATGACTTTAAAAATCCCCAAATCATTGAATCTCAAACGAAACAACAATCGTTACAGAAATCTTTTGTCTTGACAGCGTTTTGGTGGATACACTGTCTTAGCTGCCAACGTACAAGATCGCTCAGATGTTCTAATTTGGGCATCAGATTGTGTAATTGCCTATTGTAGGCAATTACAAAAGGCAATTTGAGAAAACTACTGTAGTGCCTGTTGCAAACTTCAAAATCCTGCCATGCGGACTGCTTTTCACTGGCACAGCTGAATTCAAGAACCGCTCATCCAAACAGTTTCACATGCGACCCTGCACGTCCTTGGGTCCTGAGCAATAAACCTGCCAGATTTCAACTTCGGGTTCTCCTAGAGATATTGGTGCCACAGACAGAGATTTCAGAGATTTTCTTTATAGTAAAGATGAAACATAAGAAGCTACAGTAAAGGATGTTGTATAGGTACTGTAGGTCTAGATGATTGTACTGGAGAGGCAACAAGGGAAATAGAGATGAAGAAAAATGGTCAGGTGTCAGACAACATGACTTTAGAAATCTCCAAATCATTGAACATCTCAAACGAAACAGCAATCCTTACAGAAATCTTATGTCTTGACAATATTTTGGTGGGCACACTGGAAAAGCTGCCAAAGTACAAGGTCTGACTTTCCACGTCCACTCGTGCTGTCATTAGCTGTTACTCATTGCTGTTCTGGAGACTTGTCATAGATTTACTAAAACTACAATCAGCAATTTAAGAAAATGAAACATAAGAAGCTACGGTGAAGGAAGTCGTACAGGTACTGTAGGTCTAGATATTTGTACTGGAGGCACAGAGGGAAATAGTGAGAGATGAAGAAAAATAGCCAAGTGTCAGACTACATGACTTTAGAAATCTCCAAATCACTGAACATCTTAAATTAAACAACAATCCTCACAGAAATCTCACGTCTTGACAATGTTTTTGATGGACACACTGCACACCTGAGTGCAGACAAGCTGCCCAAAGTACAAGATCTCTCAGATTTGACCTTCCACATCCACTCCTGCGGTCATCGGCTGCTGCTCATTGCTGTCATAGATCTGCTAAAACTACAGCAGCATCTCGGATTCTGCAGTGATAATTTCAAACTTGCTTAAACTTGTCGGGGTGTCTGTGACAGCTCCAAGACTGGGTCAGGCTACATCTGTGCTCAGATTTAACAATTATAGGTAACGAGCGCAACAAGCGACTCAGCTCTCACTTTGGGCATTTTTGTTACATTTCAGAAGTTTACCTGCGACTTCAAATCTGAGCTAAAATCATATTGTTTGAAACCTGGCTAAAGAGACACTGGAGAAGATGTCTCTGACTCAAACAACTCCATCATCTTTAACTGCAAAACACAAAGAGATACATCTCTTTTGATGCCTTCCTCTATTTCTCTCTATTTTTTTTAAAGAAGAAAACTAATTGGATTTAATCCTAAATCAATAGCAGCACTGTAGTATTTCACTGTAATATTATATTGCCTGGAGAAAATCCTAGAATGATGCTCGATGGTAATAGAAGATAATGAGCAAAAAAATAAGGGTCTTTTTTCTTAACTGTCACAAATAATAAGAGGTATAATTCCCATGCATGAGTGCTTGTCCCTCTGTTGATTTCAGTTTAATGGACTAAACCGGCTACATGTCATGATAAGGCTTTGTAGAAAGTTAGGTAACTCGCATGCACAACTTTATTTTGTAAATATTTCAGTCTGCACTTGTCATATTGGAATGTTTTTCCCGTGTTATTAAAAACTGCTTGGAAAGCTTCAATTTTGTCGCAACTTTGTCCTGTCAGCATGTCAGAAATGAAAAAAAAATGCACTCAATGCCACTTTACCTGTCAAAAATGTCCACATTTAGTACAAGGGTAGCACTCAGTGAAAGCGCTAATTAAATGTAAGAGAAAACAAAATAGTTTTTTCTTAAACAATTGGTTGTGTAATCTTGGTTGTTTGTGTGTGTGTGAGATGCAGATGTCATTTCAGTGAAAGGCATCGCAGTGTGTCGTGTTTCTGGATTTGGTTGTGAACTAAAAATGAAAATTTGTATTCTGGAGGCTTGATGGTGGAAAAGGACAGATGGCAGCTTGGTCTGTGTGTGAGAAAATTTGTGTTGGTGCCACAAAGTGGGAGTACAGGGCAGAGAGGAGTTTGTTTGTGAAAGTGTGTGTAAGAGAGAGTGAGAGACGGGCGTGCGAGAGAGAGTGAGAGAAATGGAGAAAGAATGAGAGTGATAATGTTTTGACAGAGATATATTAAAGCCAATAGCCTCAGGTCCCTGGCCTCCAGCCGTCTGGCCACCTTCACCTCTCTTATTGGCAGGGTTTTTGGGTGTGTGTGTGTGTGTGTGTGTGTGTGTGTGTGGTGTGAGTGTGAGTGTGTGTGTGTGTGAGGAGCAGATGTCATCTCAGTGAAATTGTACTCTGTATGTCTGTGCATGCCTGATCTCACAAATGTAGATGTCATTTCACCAAAATTGGCACCATGTGTATATATTTCTCTCTCTCTCTCTCTCTCTCTCTGTGTGTGTGTGTGTGTGTGTGTGTGTGTGTGTGTGTGTGTGTNTCTCTCTCTCTCTCTCTCTCTCTGTGTGTGTGTGTGTGTGTGTGTGTGTGTGTGTGTGTGTGTGTATGTATTCATGCCTATTTCTGTCTCTCTGTGTGTTTCTAACCTTACTGATACTGGCTACTTCAGTCACCTGTTATACCTTGTCCTTCATCCAACTCTCTCTCTCTCTCTCTCTCTCTCTCTCTCTCTCTCCCTCCCTCCCCCTCCCCCCGACCTTCTCCCAGCAGCAGGTGACTGCAACTGTAAATCTTGTGCAGCAGCTTTAATAAATTTCATCATTAAATTCAAATTGAGTGGAGCACTGGGTACAGCTCCTGCCTCTCCAATAGAGCTTCCTCTGGCACCATGGGTAATTTATTGTCACCCTGAGCTTGTAATAATAGGGGAGGGGGGTATGATGGGTTCAGGTTTAGGTCGCATTCTGAACTTTAAATGTAGATGTTTCCACTTGGTAACATTATAAAAACATCACACTTGCTTACTGTATGTCAGTGTGTGTTTATCTTAAATGTGATGGTGCCAAAAGTTTCTACAGCTTCATAATAAATCTAAGGAGTTTGTTTCAAGGCAGTCGAAGTGGTGAGATGTTTACAGTTTCATGACAGCAGTCCAAGTTAGATTTCAGTTTTGCAGACCTGTATGTAAGATATGAAAAAAAAAAAAATCTATCATCAAACCATACGTTTCGTCCACAGGCTCATTATCCAGGCCTTCATGCATTCTGCAAGTCATGCCACCCATACCTCAATACTCTGCTTTGACCTTTAGGATACTAACGCGAACATGTGTCATGCTGGTTTAAAAATTCTGCTTTGCTGCTTTAGGATACTAATGCTAAGGTGTATGATGCTAGTTCATAATTCTCCTTTGCACCTTTAATGCTAATGCTAAAGGTGTCATGCTAGTTTCATAATGCCGCTTTGCCCCTTTAGGATACTAATGCTATATCATGCTAGTTTTATGTAAAGACCCCATTACCCCAAATGCTGGTTTCCTAAGTATTGCTTATCTATCTATTATCTATCAGAAGAACAACATTGTGGAAAGGTTTACCCAAATAAATGATCAATTCTGATGTCTTACTCAGACATGTTTAGATAATTATTCTTGCTGTAAGTGGATTACAGATCATCAACGATTTAACATATTTATCTTTCCTTTCATACATCTGTAGGTGTTGATAGATGCATGTAATATTTCCCTAGACTCCACTGAAAGGACATGGAGTAATGTCTTCTTTAATGCAGCATCAGTTTGCATTTAAGATCTGACCCTTCGTCTGCTTCTCTTGTTCTGTCATTTCACCTAATTCATTCTTTTTTTCATATTCTTGCTTCTCTTCCTGTTTTCCTGCCCCGCTCTTTCCTGTATCAACCTCCACTTTTTCATTCTAGTTCTATTCATCTGCATGCTGTCATGGCTCCTTTGGCACTCTCTTTGCTTGTCATCTTCAATCATTTTTTTATTCTGTACCTAGCTCTTTTCTTATCCTTGTGGCATTTTAAACTCTCTCCTCATTTGCTTCTGTTCCACTCACGTCTCAGTGTTTTGCCTTTTTTCCACTGTTTAATCTGCATTGCTTCGTTTCCTGACTCCCTTGGTTGTTTCCCATTAATTGTCTCCATCTTCATTTTCTGTCCGTCGTTCCCTCTCTGCCTCCGTCTCGCTCTTGCATCTGCAGTATCTTCCTATCTCCTTTCCCTTTCATTTCTCTTTTCTGCCTCCTTTCTCTTTGGTATATTCCCTCATCATTTCTCTCTCATCTCTCCTTTGCATTGTTTGTCACTTTGTTCTCTCTTTGCTCCCATTAAATGTTCTTTGTCATCTGTTCTCTCTCCTCATCTCTGACTCCTTGTTCCTCCTCTCGTCTCCTCTCTCATCCCATTTTCCTCGTCTCCATGCTCCTGTTACTTACCTCCCTCCTACTTTTCTTCTCTGCCTCTCTTTTATCTCGTCTATTTGTCTTTGCTCGTCAACAGACATATTACAAACTGCTTCTGTTCTACGTTTTCTGTGATGCGGGAGCATTTGAAGGTGGGAAAAGCAAAACGGTAAAGAGAATATCAATGTTTAGATGCAATTAGCCGTCATGTTTGTGATCCAGAGAGAGAAACACAATGAACTGTGATACACTGAGGTGAAATTTCTCCTCGCACCATTCTCCCCTTTCCAATCCATCCTTTTGTGTTTGACATTTATTGTTTTTGCCTTTTCTGCAGTAAATGCCACAGTTTGATCAATACAATTTTTAGAAAACTGATAATTATCAGCCTTGTTACCTGATAATTATCTCCTAAAAGTCTTCTAAAAACCGATGATAGTGCTGATAATTTTGGAGTTGCTGTGGCTGGTATTCAATATGTTTAAATTTGATGCTCAAAACACTGAAAACAGTTACAAATACCCGCCGGCTANTGGTATTCAATATGTTTAAATTTGATGCTCAAAACACTGAAAACAGTTACAAATACCCGCCGGCTAGTTGAGATTTGTTTTCCTACCAGGGTGTTAAATTCTCTGAGACAGCATTTTAAGCTTTGTGGAAACTTGATGCTGAAACTTACCCAGAGGAAATGTCCTGTGAGGGTTGGCAGGACGACCCACCGCTTCAAAGTTGGACAAACTTAGCTCTTAATGATACTGTGGTGAAAGAGGAACCTCAGTTTTTTAACCGTGGATAACATGACGTAGTGGTATTTAATTCAATAAAAGGCTAATATTGATATGGCAAACCAGCATTTTGCTTTAACCCTAATGGATAATTTATATGATTGACCACAAACAGAAGCTCCACACTGCTTGCCAACATCTTTCTACACATACATGTATTTATTACAGAAACTCTTTACAATCTGTGGTGTTTTCAGTTATGCTGCTGTACAGTAGCATTTTAAAGGTATTCCTGTCCTAGAAATACTGCAGTAGCACAACAAGCAAAAAAAAAAAGTGCAACAAAAGCTCCCACACACAAGCTACACTTACTCATAGTACTGACACACACATACATATAGAAAGTGAGTCATACAGACATAGAATCACCTACAACTAAGAGAGAAGTCAGTGATATACAGTACTTGAAGTGGACAAAAAAAGATGCCAGTACTCCCCTTATCCGTGTGCTGGTCGGCTGGTCGGGTTGGGTCGAGGGGGGTAATATAAATCCACATTCCCCCAATTTAATTTGTCCGGCTACACCTTTGCTTTTGTTTTCCTCTGCGTTGTTCTGCAGTGGAGTACGGAAGATTTATGAGAGGTTCTGGTACTCCCAAAAATGTCCTGGTACTCTGAAATGAAAACCACAGAGGTCCCGGTACTGCATGCCGTTGAGTACCGGCCCACTTCAAGTACTGGTGATATGATAGTGGAAAGATACACAATTATGGTCAAAGATTAAGGTCTTAATTTAAACATACCTGACATGAAATCCAGCGAGGAAAATGGACTTTTAAAGTTCTGAAGTGTCTTTATTTTGTTTTTTTCCACTGAGCCTCAACAGTTAATGGACAGAAGGTAGGCTGTGTTTTCTTACCACGTGGTTTACAGATGTCCATCCATCCATCCATTTTCTATACCCGTTTGTCCTGTTAAGGGTCACGGGGGCTGGAGCCTATCCCAGCAGTCATCGGGGGAGAGGACAGGACTGGACAGGTTTGCCAGTCTATCGCAGGGCTGGTTTACGGATGTCTTCCAACAAATAAAGCCACTAAATATCATGTGATGCATCTCTGAAAAATCCTGTTACACAACAATATTAATACATTTTTGGAGCAGTTTGCGTTGTCCAGCTGTCTTTTATATTCTTCAAACCTACTTATAATTGATTGTACAGAAATCACAAACAATCTGTAAATTATTCTCAATTTAATGGAGAATACCTGGACATGTGAGCTTTAATGTCATAGATATGATTGAATATTTGTATATGTACTATATTTTGGGAATATTTCGTAAAGTACTTGCTACTAACAAGTACAAAAAATAGGTTACACTCCAGCAGCCAGGAGCCAGCTTTAATTGGTTTTTCTCATTTTCAAATTAAATATGAAAGGGAATGCTATTCAGCAATAGGTAACCGTTCTTATTTGTTATTGTCAAATTGAACATTTCAACTATTTTGTCAAATTTCTGTCAAATTATACCCCCGTTTCCTGTCATTTTAAAGAAAAGCGTTCCATGTTTTATAATCGATACGGTCATAATTACAAGTTTAGAAGGTTGCTGGACTACACGCTAATAGCTTCCAATAAAAAGAAGAAATGTGAGAGGAAAGGAATTATAGATGTAGGAAACAGCCAGAAATAGGGGATTGAACTGGGCAGAAAGAGAAAGGGAGAGACTCAGGGACAAACGTTGCAGAACCCAGTTCAGCCCAGACAGTCTTCATCTTGGTAAATTAAGTTGGCGAGGTCCCACTGTGCCAGTCCACTCCTCATTAGACACCCACCACGACTGGCTATTAGAGGGCCCAGTCAAATTCTGAGCTAGTAAACAACTCACTAGGCTGGCTCAAAAACCCGAGCTCCAGAGGACCAGGTCAATTTACAGTATATGTTCCATCTTTTCCAGGGTCCACGCTCTGATATATCAGTCAAAATTGTTTTACCTCAATCTAGCAAAATATATGTTCTCATTTGAGCTTTGTTACTTTGGTGGCAGAACTTCTTGCTTATTTCAAGTTTAGCAACAAGACACATTTTGCAGTTTGTTTTGAGGTGCATCGTCCCTAAAAGTCACACAGATAAATGCATTTTGTGTGTGTGTGTTCTATCTAAATATGTCTGTGGTTTAATTTTCTTTTTAATTTAATTTAATAACCATCATTGACCCCGGCATTGATCAGACACCAGTACACCGCACTCAGATGGACTGTGTGTGTGGGCGTGCACCAGCAGCCTATGTCCTGACAATATCTAGCCTCTCTATGTATTGTGTGTGTGTCGGTGTGTGATAGACTCTGTATGTGTGTAACTCACTGGGGTTAATTAGCTTCAGAGTGCTGCCATCTATCAACCTAATGCTCCGACTCTGGCCCCGACAGCTCCATTACCACCAGATAGACACACATCCACACCACAGACACACGCACACATACACACACTCGTGATGCGCACACACACACACAGCAATGTTGAAACACACTATACCCTGTATCAACACACACATGCGTGAGCTTGGATCTGTCGGGTGTCGACATGACACGTTTAAAAGGAGAGTTAAGACGTCAAACCTTTGCGCGGCATCAAAAGGGCTGTGATTTTAGTTAGACCTTCAAAATGACCTTTCAAAAGGTCACCTTTTGGGGGTGGGGGTAGGGGGATAGGGTTAGGACTCCAGAACTTCTTTTCTATACTTATTTGATAGCATCACGTGTTAGATAATATGGTTCCATCTTTGGAACATGTTCTTCGTGGTTCCTCTATTAGAATGAGTCCAGCTCCACAGAATGGGAGACACAGTACGAGCTATCGCCTACATCGTAGATCTATTTTTTTCCTTTGTTTTCCTTCTTCTTTTTTCCCCCCTTTTTTTCTTTTTTTCCCCTTTTTTCTTTTTTCGTGTTGGACCTTAACAGATTGTTATGAGGTGTATTAGGACCATATAAGACGGGAAAAAAGAAAATGAGGGAGGCATTATTTTGTGATTTAAGCTGGCAAATTTGAGAGTTTTCATAATTCACAAATTTGCTTATAAAATCTGTGTGCTTATGATAATCCGATGATTTTGCGCTAAAAGCACAAGTATTTCTTTATTGTTAAATCCAATGGAAAAGCGTAATTTAGTAAGGTCATGTACTGCAGGCATAGTCACAATGTGAAGCCATTCCAATTCCCTTATTAATTAATTAATTAATTAATTAATTAATAATTAATTAATTTGACAGTTTAAAAACTGGGAAATTTGTGAGTTTTTAAACTCTGAAAAATAACAAGGGGGAATCGGAACCACCTCATGTTGTGACTATGCCTGCAGTAGATGACCTTATTAAATTATAATTTCCATCGGATTTAGCAATAAAGAAATACTTGTGATTTTAGTGCAAAATCATCTAATTATCATAAGCATACAGACTTTTATAACTCGCAAATTTGCAAGTATAAAAACTCAATAACGTCCCCTGGCTTTTTCATCTCATATGGCCTGTCATAGATCGTAGATCTGTTAAGGTCCCACAGTTCAGCATTTGCCCTGATAGGATCCTGCCAGGTTTACATCATCCTTTGTCAAAGACCTAACTATCGGTAGGTAACAGCCATTCTAAAATTCTGATTTTTCCGCTCTGCTTGAGCTCACTCTAGAAAGATTGACGAGAAACATAACACGACTATGAACAAAAGCATTTTAATAAAAAAAAAAAAAACNAAAAAAAAAAAAAACAATTTCCACTCCATAGAAAAATGAGACACCATTAGCCCACTGGTGTGCATTGATTGCTGTCATGGAGTTAAAACATATTAGCTTTTGTTCTTTCAATAGTCTTTGCTTCTTTGCCTGGAGGGGGAGTATAGCTCAATTAAGGAATTAGTCTTATTTCTGCAGCAGAGGGAGGCCTATTTTGCGTTATAAATGTGATCAGTTCTCTTCTCATGCAAAAGATCCAAGATTTATAATTTATATCTGACCTACATCGAAGACTGTAGATTGTGTTTCGTCTGTTTAAGAAGAGTTTTTGGTTCTAATGCAACTTTCAGTGGAGATTTCAGTCAAAATTGTTGTGTTGTAAGCTTTTTTTCCTGAGCTTTACTTGAATGGTGGAATCATGCTAATCTAATGAGAGTTTGAGATCCAAAAAATTGCAAAAAAAAAAAAAAAAAAAAAACAATGATTGAAAGATAACGAAATACTGTGTAGAGTCCCATATAGAAAGTAAATAATTAAAGGTTTTTTATTCTGAAATGACACCCACTGTCCAATTTGCACTGAAAGTTTTGTAAAGTATGTTTTAACAAGCTCTGTGATAATTACTCAATATACTGTAAAATGACTGGAAGGTTTGCAATTCCAAAATGTGAGTTTTTAAGGAAATAACAAAGAGCCTTAATTTTATGCATTTTTGAAATTGTGCATTAAGTAATATCTTTGTAAAACTATCTTAAAACTCTTTTTTTTCCTCTAAAGTACCTTATAATATTCCTACAATCCAGGTAAAAATGGAAAACTCACTATGTTGAAATGATCTGACCTTCACTTGATATTGATTTTTTTATTTTTCAATTTTGACATCTAAGCAAATGTGTAGATTTTCAGATTTTCTTTACTGATACACATAAGGATGGAAGCAGGAAGAAAGAAGGCCATATTAATCAATCTGCTTATTTGATCCTAAGATATCTTGCGTGAAAAGTTGACATATTAAAGAAATGACAAAACAGAAGTTCATGGAGTGTCCAAAATGGAGTTCATCGTGCAAGAATGTGCTTAGAAAACGTCATGGCAACCTGTCCATTACAGTGTGATATTTTGACCTGCTAGTGGTGTGACAGGAAAGGTCACAATGGAGATTTATCCTCTGGGGGCCATTAATATTTTCAATTTCATGAAAATGTGTTCTGTTATTACAAGGCATCTCAGAAACTAATGGCCAAAGTGAGACAGACAAAGACAGACGAATGCGCTGGCATTTCACGAGCAAATGATGACCCACAGAAAGAAAGAAAAAGATTTGGCCAACCAGAGGAAGATCATTCTGTTTGTTGATGTGCACATGGACTAATAATAGCGTATGAAGAAATTGAAACAATACATTACCTCTTTGATAAGAGTGTTTGTGTCTAGAAAGAGGGTCTCCTTATTTCATGTAGTGCTAATTGAAACTATAACGCACTCACTTGCTAATCTCTCTCTCTCTCTCTCTCTCTCTCTCTCTCTCTCTCTNGTTCATTAGAGCAAATAGAATTAGGCGGGGATTGGAGGCGTAATCATCTTCCCCAGCGATATTGGGGGGAACCGAGCCGTTAATTTGCCACCTCTAACTCCAGCTTGAAGTCTGCTGCTTTGAAAATGGCAGCACTCACTCGCAATTCACAGCACATGAATGATTTAGAACACAGACGCACACACTCGCTGTTGCACTCGACGGGCCGAGCTGTCTACGCCTCCAGCCGACAAGGCTGGATGTCTGTGTGTGTGTGTAACGTGTGTGTACCTAAGCTACATGCTTAGAGTGTGCTTCCATGTGCTAAGCTACACGACATGACTTCAGTTTTTTTTTTTTGTCTAACTGTTTTGTGAGACTGGATGCCTGTATGTACGGCACATGCTATAGATGTGGGAATAACCATGTGTAATGTATAGGATTGCCCCATATATAACAGAAGTGGAACATTTTCATATGTAGACATATTTCTGCTGTCAGAAATTACATATATAATATATATATCAAAACACTTAAAATCTTTGTCTTTATCATTTGTCTAAATATAGTAGGGAAGAGTAAAGGCTGTTACGCACCAAAAGTGACGTGAATAAATGACAGGAAAATGTGAATTTTTCAGGTATGAATTTGTTGTGATAAATATATTCATACCAAACTTGACGTAGTTTTGCAAATATTTGTACGGGCTCACGCCAAAAAAAAAACCTGAACTCAGGTTTTTCAATAAAAAAACTGAGTCAGCAACAAGTGATGATGGTCCTGATTTAGCAACAAAAACAAAAGGAGGAAAAAACGGAGATTCAAACAGGAAGGAGGAGGAGCCTGTTTGATATAGGAATTAAAGCTTTATCACGTACGCTTTTGGATGTATTTCAGGATGATCGAAGGTAAATATTTTTTAAGACCGTTGTCATAATGAAGCTATGTTGTTTTTGTAATTTTTGTCCATTTTATTACACAGGACAGCATTCTGTGACACATAAACAATCAGACGATCCGCCATGTTGAATGTTTTGAGTGTGACGANAGGACAGCATTCTGTGACACATAAACAATCAGACGATCCGCCATGTTGAATGTTTTGAGTGTGACGACACCAGCAAACGACACTTTGATTGGTCCGATGCGTTTTATTCACAGGCAAAAAGTTGGAAAAATTGAGCTTGATCCGAAAAAATAAATGCGGCAATTTCATCAAGCGAAACTCCATCATTGATGCAAAAGGCTCCTGTTCAAAAAATACTATTAACGTGTGAAATATTTGCATGAATTGTTGGCCTCTGGTGTGTAACGGCCAGTGCTTGAAGTGGGCCGGTACTGAAATGTGATTTTCATTTCAGAGTACCAGGACATTTTCTGGAGTACCAGAACCTTTCATAAATCTTCCATACTCTACTGCAGAGGAAAATTATAGCAAAGGTTGCAGCCGGATGGATTAAAATGGGGAACTGCATATTTATATATACCAGGGATGGGCAACTTTGATGAAAATGGAGCCCAATAAAACATAGCGAGATTTCTGGGACACGACTCAGTGACTAGCCAATGGTGACCAGCATATGGATAAGGGAATACTGGCACCTTTTTTTTGTCCATTTAAAGCACTGCTAATGGCCTTAAGTGTTGTGTGTGTATATTTATGTGTGGATATAGATGCAGTTTATTAGCGTATAATCACAGCGGCTACATATAATAGCATATACAGTTCAAGGTAACTGTCTATTTCACTTTTTTGAGCTGTTATGTATCTGGTACATCAGTGGATGTGTGACTAAAATATGTCTGTGGTAATATTCAGTTTTAGATGCCACAAATGTAGATGTGGAAGACAATATTGACTCAGCGGCTGCAGCTGACAGCATCGGCTGTCGCTGGATGTACCATAGCTCCTGTTTTTGTTTCTCAGAGCTTTTCCTTCCTCTTTCCCAGTAATGACTTGAGAAATATGACAGCGGGAAGGCTGCGCTGTACACCAGAGAGCACATGCTTGCGCGAGTGTGTTTTCGTTGCCAGCATATCCAGCAATGGAACGAAATAACAAAAAAAAAAAAAAAAAAAANAAAAAAAAAAAAAAAAAAAAGATCAAAGTAGGGGGCTCGTCCGGGTCTCAGGGTTAGTTTCCTTTTGCTGCTGTAAACAGACAAATATATCTCGTATTCTCGCAGCATTGCCTTCGTTTCTCTTTGAAATGGATATTCACCTATTTAGATGTGTATGGAGAGCACAGGACAAGTGTAGCAGAAGCGACCACACACACTCACCCCCTCTTTTTCCGACACACACACACATGCACATTCACAGGTGCACAGAATACACAGCCACATCACCAATTGTTTCCCTGCAGTGGTCCAGCTTTGATATTTTCTTCTTCCTCTTCATTTGTTTTGTCTGCGTCCTGCATGAATTATACATAACCCACTTGAAGTTCACAAAAGTATCCAAAAGTGCTTTCCCTGGCAGAGGAGGCCAAAAACAGCGCGCAAACGTGTCAAGAAGATGAACTCCTGCAAGGTTCGGAAAGAGGAAAGTTACTGAAATCGCAGAAAGCAAAAGAAGAGTTTTGTTTCTAAAAATAGGTGCGCCGATTGCTTTAAAAGTTTTTTATTATTATTATTGTTGTTATTATTTGGAGAGTACAGGTAATGTTGGAATCTGTGGCTGCTGTGTGTTGCAGCACAGTCAAAGAGGAACTCTGTCAGGAGATCCTCCAAAACTCTGGATAGATACCTGACCTTTGAAAATGGCAAAGACAAGTATAGCTGCAGCTTGGCAGGGACTTGTTATGGTGCTCAAAGGGAATAAAGACAGTGAGCAATGATGACGAGTCACACACACACACACACGCACACATACATACGCACACTCTTCCTGCAATACTGACTTATTTTGCTGTATTTAGCATTTGTGGGCATTTATATTTATCTTGTGTGTATGAGGCTGACAGCTGTTTTGGTTTAGATAGGCAGTTTAGTCTTACTTCCAATGAATGCCAATGAGATGTCTGTCCAACCATCTGTGTGTGTGTGTGTGTGTGTGTGTGTGTGTTTGTGTGTGGGCAGGTGCAGGGCCTTTCATTGCTGTCCCCCTCTGTCACAGGGAAAATCAATCTGGCTGTCAGCCTACTAGCACCTTCGGCCTGTTACGCTACGTATTGCTGGCGATACCTTTGTGTGTGTGTGTGTGTGTGTGTGTCTCCTGTCAGCCACATTGCGTCAACCACTTTGGCTCTTCCTCTCATTTGTGTGTNTTTTTGGTAAGTCTGTCCCCCGTCGTCTCCTTTGAGTCGGTCTTCTGGAGTCAGATCTTCTCTCCTCTGTTGCCACGACACCAAACTTGTCTAATAAAATGACTTTCCACCATTATTACCTTTTCTTTTTTTTTCTTTTTTTCTTTTTTTTTTTTTANTTTTTTTAACATCTCTCATTCCACAATCACCTTCCCAGTTGTTCACCACGTCTGCACCATTGCCTTTGGTACGTTTCCTTCTTTCAAATCGCGGAACCAACAGCACAGCAGCTGCATTCGAGCTTTTTTTTTTTTTTTTTAACNTTTTTTTTTTTTTTTTTAACATCTTCTCTCATCTCAGAGAATTATTTATTACAGATCCTGCGTGAAAGTGAGAATGACTTCTAGCTCTGAGCAACACGCTAAAATATACACGGAGAAATGAAACGGATAAGAATTCAACCCTTTTTTTGTTTAGATCAAAGATTGTTGTTGACCCCGAGTAATATCTCTAAATATTGCAAACTATTTACAGCATATTGGATTTCTGTGAAGGGACTGAGTTGTTAAAGGACCATACCATCCATTTTGCATGTTTGAGCCTAATATATTCAATTTTCATACATGTTATGTTACTGACAATCATTTCCCAAAGGATAAAACTGTATTTCAGCTTTCCTGATGTTTTGCAAAACCTATTAATCTTTCAAAATCAAATATTCAAGTGATACACCCACCTTAAAAATCAATGTTCCACCTACTAATAGTTACGGAGCCTTATGAAGTCACGGTCCTTTAAATTTTTCCATAAACGCAGGTCATCTTTTGGGTCTATATTCCCCTGTGGAGGCATACATCCTGTCATAATCTGTACATTTTTACTTACCTTGTGTGTTGGTTTTATTTTGGAATTCGTATTCACCTTTTCCTGTCTTCCAGAAGCTCATTCTCAGCTGCTTTACTCACCTACCTTCCAGAGAGCTGTCCTATGATCTCCAGCTGATCCCAGTTTCCTGATTACTCTCTATTTAAGTCTTTGTTAGTTCAGTCATTTTTTGCTAGATTGTCTTGCTAGTCAGCTTGATTTTCCAGTCATTCCTGAGACTGAAGTTTCTTCTGATCTGTGCTTAGATCTTTGTATTTTAGTAGTATTTTTTCGGCCAGCTCAGCATGGGCTCTGTGCTTGTTTTGTGTGTCATTTTTTCAGTCAAGATTATTTGTTTTTACACACATCTCCTTGTCTCCGGTGAGTTTTGCTCTTGGGTCCATCCTGCCTTGTGATACATTCACTCCACGCCTTGTTATTGTGCTTAAACGCTAAAATTATGTAACTTCGAAAAAAACCTGAATACACATCTTGTTGGTGATGATGGATTACCTATCCCAAGAACGTTTCAAGTATCAACAAGTTGATTTTAATAGCAGAATGAACTGAAACCAATGGAGGTCTGGAAGGTAGGAAAAACATTTTTAATTCACCGTTCCAGTAGTATGCTTTGGGAAATGATTGTCAGTAACGTTACATGTATGAAAATTGAATATATTAGGCTCAAACATGCAAAATGTGCGGTATGGTCCTTTAAGGATAACAATGGAACAATCACAAAGCCTAATAGTCTCAGTACTACATAAAGATGACTGATGGCCTCAGAGCAAACTGGTCCAGGTCCTCCACCACCTCGCGCTCTAGCCAAACATTTAATCAGCAGACTGATGATGACCCCCCCCCCCCCNCCCCCCCCCCCTTCCATCTTTCCCTCATGTCCTGTTCTCTTTCTCCCTTTTTCTTCTCCAGATTCCCCAGATCAGTTACGCCTCCACGGCCCCTGAGCTGAGCGACAACACTCGCTACGACTTCTTCTCCCGCGTGGTACCGCCGGACTCCTACCAGGCCCAGGCCATGATGGACATCATGACGGCGATGGAGTGGAACTACGTGTCCACACTCGCCTCAGAGGGCAACTATGGGGAGAGTGGCGTGGAGGCCTTCATCCAGATCTCCAGAGAAACAGGTAGGAACACTTTGACCGTCCTTTCTTCTTTTTGTTTCTTTCATCGGGGTCTGATGTGTGGACTCACCATCGCAGTGGGAGCCTGCCTGGCCAGATAATTTGTATTCGTGCCGACCATTCTCACTTTGAGGTACGATTTATGATTGCTGCTGTTTTGGCACAACAAGTGGTTCTCAAGGAAGGGATCAGGGACTCTTGGCAGTCCTTGACAGTTCCCTCGACAAGTCTTAAAAATGTGAAATGAGGAGCAGTTTGCTTTCATTAGAATTTTATTACCAGAAGACTTGCAAGCCCTCAAACACATTGGATGCCAAAAAAACCCCAAAAAAAAGCAAGCGAAGCTTTTATGTCTGCAGCTCTAATCCAGATCACAACAACGCCGTGTGGAGCATTTCTCTTGCTGCTGAACATTTGTCAATTTGAGGCACTTGGGGTGCTCTTTCAAAAATGTCTGACCAACCAGGAGGATAAATCACAAGACGCTGAGGCACAAAGGCAGCATATCAAACCTTGAAACTCAAAACCGCTGGAATCATTTAGAAAACGGCGCCCTATGGTGCTTAATAACACGTCCCGTACGATCACGGCCAAAGACTTTTGCATATAATATCACTGGTGCAGCGCCGTGCCTGTTTGGAACAGGCTGGACTTTATGGTGCTGTAGCCCGCCATAATTTATTCTGCACGTCCTGGTGAGCTAGCTTTGTTTGCTGTACTCTTTCGGGTTGAGACCGGAGCATATGCTGCGGCGCCTGGAGCATATCCTGCTGTGCGGACATTTTTTTTTTTTTTTTTTTTNTTTTTTTTTTTTTTTTTTTGTAACTCTTTTTATTTGCAGCTGTTTGACAATACAGTACAGTAATACCATACCATAATGCAATAATTTGTGAAACCGAACTGTCCCCATTTTTTTTTCTGAGAACCTAAAAATAAGAAAAAAGAAAAAAAAAAAATTAAACAATAAAAACTAAAACCAGCAGGAAGTACATTTATCTTGTTACACATACTCTACAGATATACACACACAGAATAACAGGACACTTTACTGGCAGATATGCCAGTAAAGTGTCCTGTTATAAGGTAACACCCTGTCCACCTTCAAAAAGGCTCTCAAAACCCACCTCTTCGGTCTCACTTCACCCCACTGATACCCCCTCCTTATATATTTATTTATTTATTTATCAATTTGTTTTTCTCAGCCTAGCTATTGTAAAGTGACTTTGGGTATCTAGAAAAGTGCTATATAAATGTAAATATAAATATATAAATATATTATTATTATTATTATATGTTAACTATCCATGGCCAGTCTCAGTCACGTCAAACAGACAAAAATTCCAGTACAGAAGGATCCATTGAGTCCGCCACCAGCTTTTAATAAATCCCTCAATATTGTCATGTAACATGAATATTAGTTTTTCCAGAGGGAGAGTTTTTAATATTTCCCCACCAGTCCTCTGTCGTGGGCACATTCTCACAGACCCAGTGTTTCAGAATCACTTTTCTTGCTATATACAGCAATGTTCCAAACAATTTAGCATTATGCTTATTTTTTAGTGTTAGCCACATCAGATGCTAAAATACCATGGATGGGAGACATGTCCAAGTTATAGCCAATCAGGTTAATTATCTTATTTTTCACTTATTTCCAGAAGCTTGGAATCTTTAAACAATCCCAAACATATGCATGTAGGTGCCAGGCTGTGTTATATTTCCTACAGAGAGGGGGGAGGACTACTTTTTACCAGCACAGCTCAATTTGAGAACCATTCATTCCAAACAACTTCACACACGACACTACACAAACTTGGGTCCTCAGCAATATATCTGCTGAATTTCAACTTCATACGGTACCAGGCTCTAGAGATGTTGGTGCCACAGATAGAAATATCTGCCTTTATAGATAGATCTGCTTCTTCTTTTCTTTTCCTTATTATAGGCATCATACAGTAATTTGTCTGTTGTTCTGCCGTTGAGATATATAGTAACCATAATAACTGTGATTGTCTTTTCAGGGTGTACTTTGAGGTATTATACACAATCACGAGGTTTACTTTTACTTTTAGAAGACAGGGGAACATTTTTTTTTTTTTTTTTTTTTTTATTTCTAGGGCAGTGATTCCCAAATTTAAGAACACCGCGGCTCAATTTGAAATCTAAGAATCTTCTGCAGCCCACCCAAACTTTTAATCACAACTTTGAATGATTTCCCTCAGGATAAATAAAGGTTTATCTTATTTTATCTTAGCTTAGCTTAGCTAAGATATTTTAAATAAAGATAAGCTTCTTAGCTTATCTTTATTTTATCTTAATCTTTTCAACACCCAATGACTGTATAAAAAAATTGTGCAGTGTTTCAGCAGAACTTTTTTATTTTTTTTTTTTCATAAAAATATCCCTGTGGTTTGTTATAACAAATATATATTTATATTGTGGTAATTAGTATGTATTTCACATAGTTCATTTCCATCCCATTAACATCATGTCATTGCTACTCTCTCTTTTAAATGTAAGTATTTAATCATAAATATTTTATGGTAAGTTCAAATTTAATTACAAAATTGAAAATTAAACACTTTTCATTTATTTATTGTAAATCACCTCTCGCGGCCCACCTGCACTTCCTTCACGGCCCAGCAGGGGGCCGCGGCCCACACTTTGGGAATCACTGCTCTAGGGATACTTCAGGGAAAACTGAGCCTTCTGAAAGATTTCAAGCAGACTTTGGAAAGCAACTTGACACAGAGAGACGCTTATGAAAAAAGCCCCAGCAGCGTATTGATGGACAGCGGGGCAGGGCTAGGGGCGGGGCTTATGGGGCTTAAGCCCTGGATGTTTTCCACAAAGCCCCGAATCTTTTTTTAATAGTGTGTTTTCAATTTTCTGTAGCATTTTTGCAAATTACCCAAATTCATCGCCAAGGCGGAACCACAGTGTTGCGACCAGATTGCTCGGACAGAATTGATGGACGGAACGGACATAATACAACATTTTTTTTTTAAATAACACAACATATAGCTCTGCTGTGTAGGTTGTTGTCGAGGTTTACATTTAGAAAGATTTTTAATTTCATATAACTTGTTAAAAGATGTAACATGATTTGTTATGTTTCTTAAACATTTCTCAGAATGTATTTTTAGCTTTTATTTATCTTTAGTATTTAGCTTTAATAGATATAAAATGCCTGGATTTTCCAGTGGCTCCTCTCAGAAGCTTCTGGCGTTGTATGTCGTCCCGCATTGTTTTAACAGTGACGCACGCCATTAGTCTATATCGAACACTATTGCCGCCCTGAGGATTAACAGGAAGTGCCTGATCGTCGAAATCCAATCAGAAATCATTAGTGGGGGTTATAGTATCTTGGGGATGTCCAGTACATCAGCAGCAATCAGTGGAAAATCAATTTAAAGCCGGTTAGTAATGGCTGCCGTTTGGCGTCATGTAAAACCGTTTAAAGTAAATTACACTGGCGTAAATTTTAAAGCGGCTCTTCTTCATTAGATGGTAAAGTGCAGACGGGGGCAAGAGAGATGACAGTAAATTATGCAAGAGTGCATTAAAGCACACACACACATGCACCATACACACACTCAGAGATGGACTGCTTTTGATGAAAGACTTAAAACTCCCCGTGGTCCTCAGAGCGCCATCGTGAAACCTTCTGGCGAATCCCGTGTGAGTCAGTTCACGAAGTGTTCCACGTGACGCTGACAGATCGAAATGTGGCCAGCGGTTCTCAAAAGCTGGAAACATGCCGTGTCTGGATGTTGACAAATATTTACAGACTGGCAGAGAGAGGCGGAGTCAGATTTCTCGCCGGGATCAGCCTAGATGTTTGGTTTTAATCATTTGCTCTTGAGCTTTTTCTTTTTATTTAACCTGCGTTATTCATGTAATGATGGAGAGATGGTGCACTTGTGGAGCTGGTGTGTGTGTGTGTGTGTGTGTGTGTGAGAGAGAGTGGGTGTGCGGGCTACATGCTGTAACTGCAGTCATTTATTTGCTGTGTGGCTCTGCAGACGTGAGCACAACAAAGAAAACAAGGGAGATGGCAGAGCGGAGAGATGTATGGCAAAGAGGAGGGCAGAGATGAAAGCGACAGGAGAGGAAGTGTGTGTGTGNGAGAGAGAGAGAGAGAGAGAGAGAGAGAGAGAGAGAGAGAGAGAGAGATGCAGGAAAATGGAACAAGTAACAAGCACCAATGTAAGAATAATGATAGAGGGTCTAATATATATGCACAACACTCCCTCCTGCTGCCAATACATGCACGCTTACACACACACACACACACACACACACACACTCTGACATCCTCTGTGATTTTGGATCTTAAAGTGCAAACAGACAACATCTAGAGACATGGATGCATAGTCACAGCTACAGACACACGCACACGTGCACTGATATCCTCTGTGATTTTGCATCTTAAAGTGCAAAAAGACAACATAGAGACACGGATGGACAGCCATAGCTATAGTCTCTCTCTCTCTCTCTCTCTCTCTCTCTCTCACACACACACACACACACACTCACTCTTGATATCCACAAAGCAGAAACAGACAACACATAGAGATATGGATGGACAGCCATGGCTACAGACGTACACACACACACTCTGATATCCTCTGTGATTTTGGATCTTAAAGTGCAAAAAGACAACACAGAGACATGGATGGACAGCCATGGCTACACACACACACACACACACACACACACACAGAGCCACAGGGACTTGCTAGCTGATTATTGTGTGATTGCTGTGTAATCATTGCAACTTACGAGCTGCTTTGCATGCTGATACCAAACATCCATATTAATTGCTGTGTAATCGCCTACTTATGATTCAAGACTGTGTAACCGTGTGTACGCACACGTATGTATGAGTGTGTATGTATAAGCACGGTACTTTGTGTGTTTTGGATGCACCCATCTGGAGAGGAAGTTAGAAGTAAATCCTGTTTAATTCTGTCCAGTCATGCCTGACTACTTGAACCTGTCTGCTGTAAGGTAACATCTTGGTCCTTATATTTGTTTTGCAGGCTGCAGTCTGCAGCGCCGCATGCTGCATGTCCTACTTTCTGATTCTCCACAGCTGCTGCGCTGCTCCGTTCCCGGGACAAACCCCGCATGACTAATTTTACAGCCGTGCCCACCAAAACCTCAGCAGAAAGTTCTGATAAAACACCATCGCTTTAGGGGAAACTGGAAATAAGTGCATGTCAGGCGACGGCGTCTATCCAGGAAGTGACGGTCGCTCAGCCGTTTTCTGTCACGCAGCAAAACGCCCAGTGCTGAATTAACTCTCAGAGTTGATTTCAACACTTTTTCAGGGTTTATTTAGCTCCACAAGTCTCCAGAGTTAATAACATTTTAAAAATAGTTCAACATTTAACATGGTGACAGAGTTTCTTCTTTAACTCGCAAAACAGTCTTAAAGTCACTCGAGAAGGGAAAATAACTATTCAGAGTTACATGTTTTAGCTCTCGAACCCTGGACCTTCTTGCTGTGAGGTAACAGTGCTAACCGCTAAGCCACCATGTCACCTGTTAAATGACCTCCAATACACAAAATAATTTTCATAAACAACTAATTTATTTTTGCCTTTTCTCCGTTCCAGTCCGTTATATAGTTGAATTAAAACGTTATGAAAGAACGTATGTTAAAAATGTGAAAACCCATTCACAAATCTGAATCAAATCAGAATGGACAGGAAATAAATACTTTAGCCTAAAATGTGGAATAACGCTGCTAAGAAGACTATTAAGGTGCTTCTGAAAACCTGCGTATGTTAGGAAACAGTGCCGTTTACATGACAAAAAATACCATTTAAGCTGCATGAGACGACGATAATGCTGCCAACTTTTCCAACCAAGAATTGAAATGCGTGGGCGGAGCTTCATTACTTCTCTACAGAGTTGAGCTAACACTGATGTGATTAACTGTCAGTTAACTCAAACACTGAGTATAAGATGATCTCTTGTATCAGCCGACCCTCTGATGTTGTTCCATCAGTTTATCTGTTTAGCAAATTACCTGTTTTTCTGTGTATTGTCATAGTATTCCTATGATTTTCTGAAAATAATCCACGTACCGGTAAACGGCTGATTACCGTAACTGACATTAGCTGACATTAACTTTTCTGGACTCCTCTTCCTCGTCTGAATCACCAAACTGAGTCTGTGTCATTTCCATTCTGTGTTGTATCTTATCTCTAGCTTCTTGCTGATAAAGCACAAAACATGTTGAATGAGACGACAAATAACGGTACTGTACCGGTATATGAAACAGCGCTTTTATAAGGTCGTCTCTGATTGGCCCATTCTTTTGTCTTTCACATTTGGCCGCTGCAAAATGTGCTGGATCAGATGTTTAGTCAGGAAATATCTCATTCTAAGGTATGATTTAAACTGTTTTCATGGGTAGTGGTAATAGTAGTATTTTCACACCTGGAAATTTCCTTCTCTGGGATCAAATTTGAATTTCTCGCATATAAGCCAACCCCCTGATTTGTTTTGTGAAATTTGGCAATAAGAACTCAGCTTATACTCTAGTATATACGGTAACTCTGAATGTGCTAAAATGACTCTCTGGGAGTTGAAATCAACCTGGAAATGTTTATGAAATTTCAACACTCCAGTTCCTGCTGTGCACACACAACCTGTAACGACTCGGCTCAGTGAGCATGGGTTAAACTTCTTCACCCTTCATTAATAACTTCACAAACAGCTCACAAGATGCAACGTTTTTGCCTTTGTGCAAATAAATCAAAGTCGCCGGCGATCAAAGGTCAATGAACAAATAACGCTAAGGTCAACTTGAGGAGATTTATCTCTGAGTGGTGCCTAAGGGAACTCAGGGAGACAAAAACACGAGCCAAGTAGAAATTTCTTCCTTTTTTTTAAATTCAACGCTATTCCCTGAAGAGGAAAGTATCTGTAATTCCTCCTGTCCTACAGAGTTCGATGCAGCGTCATACACTCTTTCAGCGTCTTGTACTATTACTCCAGCAGGGTGTATGTTCAGCGAAACATGGACGGCAGCCATAACTTTTCCATTTAAAGAACAGCCTCCTTATTCGCTCTGTCGCCCCTCTGACCCTCACCGCGGAAAACAGGCAGCATCTGGTGCTGAATACAGCCGCGCTGAGAGACCTGCCGTATCCGGCGGCGCTCTGAGCATATGGATTACTGCGCCGCCATACGAGAGGTGGCACTTTACTTAACGACACGGGGAGACATCTTTTAAATCAAGTCACGGCCCTTTCTCCTTCCCTTACCCTTTCTCAGGACGCCGGCTGGAATCCACCTGGGATTAAAACCGCCTCGCCTGCATTCAGACACACTGCACGCAGAGTGAGAGAGTGTGTATGTGTGCATATCTGNCATTGACACAGGCTTTCGGCGGAAAGTAAGCGAGTAAGTGAATGGGTGAGCAGTGTGTGTGTGTGTGTGTGCACTTAATGCACTGGCTCAGAACCCCCCTCTTTTTTTTTGTTTTTTAAACAGACCCTCTGGAAGGCAGTAATGAAGAAGGGAAGAACATGAGCAGGAGAAAAGGATTGAGAGAAATAATGAAATGTTTATCTCCAGATTCATTTAATTAGTTGTCTGGCTCCAAACTAATCTCAGCCTTTTTGCTTCGCTTTGCCTCTTTTCTTCACGTTCAGCCCACTCTCACCCACCACAATGGAGGCGGGCCTTATCCGAGACTTCCTGCTGGCTCATGTTGTATTTTTTTTTTTTTTTTTNTTTTTTTTTTTTTTTTCAGGGGTTAAAAAATGTGATTGAAATGTATTGTAATGCATGATACACATATCATAAATCTGTTAGTAAGTTTGTATGCAGTAGTCTTATTGGAAAATTACTTGCTTGCATTATATGTCACAGCTTATATCATACTTGAAAAGGCAATTGGAATTAATTAAACAAAAGATAATTCATCTCTCGTACTACAACAATTCTTACAACTTAATGAGCTTTGGACATGAAATTGATTACACAACATTGCAGCATCAGTTATAAGTTGATATAATTATTCAAACAAATTTAATTCTGTTGTTCTGAGAGTGGTTAAAAGTTTTAGATTTGCTTCAAGCAGATACGGGAAAGAAGGGGAAAAAATGGAAGAAACCTCGAGAGATGCCATTTATTTTTAAAAATTTTTATTTCGACATTCATGACTGTACAATACACTACACACACAAATCACAGTGTATTATATTTCACAAAGACATACCCCATATATATTTCCTCTGTGACTGAAACGGTGTAGGCTGAAGATAAAGCTTATTTTAAGCCACGTATCACGGTGTTTAAGAATGAAAGATTCTGGTCACTAATTCATTGCACCTTCACTATAATAAATAAAGAAAATTCTACATTAATGTACAGGCAGTCCCTGGGTTACGAACAAGTTCCGTGCCCACGGCTGTTCGTAAGTCGGAATAGTGGTAACAAGGTGCGTATCTAGCGTATATATTATACCTTTCTATGCATAAGAAACATTAAAGAAACACTACCAGATATCCTAAAACATCGTAGAGAGAGAGAGAGAGAGAGATATAAAAAACATGTAGGTTAACACTCTCACTCCGTGATGTTTTGCACGTTGGAAGAGGCGTTCTAATAGGCTTTATGGCGGTCTGTTCGTAAGTACAGGTCATTCGTAAGCCAGGCGTTCGTAACTGCCTGTATACATTTTTACATATGGACATACAATCAGGATTTCAAAAATCAATCATTCATAGAATTTCTTCATAATTTCTTAATTGCATTGATTTTAAACATCCATTTAAAATTTTTAAGAGTTTTATATACTGTAATTTAATTTAATTTTCCATCTTGTTCCATACATTAACACCAGTCACAGATATACTTCTTTTTGTTTCTGTTCCAATTCAGAGGGCCAGGTGTGTAAATTACAAAGAGGTATAAAAAAAACAACAAAGATATAACAAAGGAGGAAGATGGAGCAGGATTAGGAAGACATTGGGCCAGATTCCTAAAAAATCATGCTAAGTATGCAGTGTGGCATTAAATGTGTTGTTCATAAAGCTTCTCTCATGTTAATCAGAGCAGCGTGTCACATTAAGGTAGCGTTTTCAGGTGTGTCTCAGGTAAAAGCCAATGAAGATCAGCGTGTTAATGAGCTGCTTCATATTTA